>JARJRE010000002.1:0-148338 GCA_030783385.1 Akanthomyces dipterigenus | reverse complement strand
GTCGCAGCTAGTCAGGGCTGCGTGACAATATACAAGGAATATCAGGTTGTAATAACATACCAATATAAGCGGAAAGTTTACGGAGAGCTGGTGTGCTGCCTGCTAGGCTCCATCAGACTACCTTGTTAACCAACAGATGCATTTGACTCGACAGCTCATTGTTTGTTTGCTTCGCATCCCTTGCTCATCGACTCACATCCAAGTCTGCAGCATCCCGCAGATTGGGCCTGCTAGTCCCCTACTGGTAGTGATCTTCTCACGTCGCTGCTCTGACATGGTTCTTCTTCTTCTTCTGCATCATCGTTTCATCGGATCATCGTCCAGTACATTATATTACTACATCTCCTCTTCAAAATCTACCAAAGCCAAGGGGGTATCCGTGTCTTCGCCAGCGTCGACTTCGCTCACCGACTTCTTCTCTGTGGTCCACCAGCCGCGAGACAGTACAGGGCTCGCGTCTGACTGTCTGACTCGTGAAAACTCGTTCCAGCATTGCATTAGACATCTTCGTCAAATAATATCGCAATAATCTCGTCCAGCACTGTAAATGCCAGGTGCGTACTAGTAGCACTACCGTTAGCCGCCGCCAATGGGGATGCCCAGCATCGTGTGCTCGTTAAGCTTACTTGAGTCTAGAATTGTTGAATGTTGCAAATAATCGCCGACTTGCCGCCTGCGCGTTCACCCGACCAACCACGCTGCCTGCCAGGTCGGGCAGTAGCGTCGCCAGCATCAGGCTCGCTTCGGTCCGCGTCTTCCTCTTCTCCGCCGCGCTTCGCGGCTGCTTGTCTCGCACCAGCTGTCCTTTAGGCCACATGCTGTCCCGAAGCAGCCCGATATAGCGTAGCAGCGGCTCCTCTTGGACCAGCATCTTGAACGTGTCACGAACTTTGCGCTCAATGGTGCCTCCGAGTAACTGCTGAAGAACTACAACCACTGCTCTGCCTCGTAGCCAGTTATTCCCACGGTTGAGCTCAAACACTTCAAGGAAGATATCGCAGATGGGCTTGATAAACGGTTCCAGCTCCTTGCTTTCGAATGCGTTCAGCTCCGCCTCCGCTTCCGCAGCCGGAAAAGACTCTGCATTGGCATGCAGAGGACCCGAGTTGAGCTGGTTTGTTGCCGCCGCAATTAGATTTTGCCCAGCCACCGAGATCTGGTCCAGCACCGGTATATTGCCCAGAATATCCTCCATGCCATCCGTCACAGAATCGTACAGTCGGCTCACAAGATCCTTCTTATCCTCTCTGTCAAGCAGATTCTCGCCATGCGCAATGGCGCTCTCGGACAAGAAGGCGCGCAAATCCCGACTTCGGCAGACATCTGGCAACAGCAGAAGCTCTTGCAGATACCTTTCCAGCGCAACCCGTCTTTTGCGTAAAAATTCGCTCTGAAACTTCATCACCACTCTCCTCCCAGGAAAGTCAAGGTTTCGGACAGATGGGTATCTCGAGCGCAGCTTTTGGTGGAGGTCATGGAACTCGCTATATCGTCGTGCCACCACCCATGAGGCAGCAGGCATCTGCTCGCCTGCGTCACGCTGCACTTCAATGACATACAGCGCGAATTCTCTGCCATCATCTTCCCGCCCAACTTGGATAGACTTGATCTTGACCGACGATCGCCCATATAAACTATTGTCGCTCTCTTGCACCACGTACTGCTGACGCTGGAGCTCTTTGCGTCTGACTTCCCTGTGCAGACTGGCCTTTGACTTGGACAGAATGCGCAGCTCAGCAGTGTTGTTTGTCAATTCTGCCTTTCTGGTCAAAGAATCGATAATAGCCTCTTGTGCGGCAAGCCGGTCAATGTCGTTGGTCAGTACTGTGATGGCCTCGGCGAGACCGAGGTCACCTGGCGCAGCAGCATGGACCTCGTCCTCGTCGTCAATATTGTCGTCATCTTCCATGTCTTCTCTTTCGTCTGCCAAATGCTTGTCCTCATGTGCAAATAAATCGTCGTCCACAAAAACACCAATGCGTGAGGCGGCGCTCACCAGGCCCAGGGATGACAGGCTTGGTTTTTCCTCTTTTCCGGCAGTGGGCCGACCGCCATCAAAGGACCCTCGATTTGAGTCCTCATCGTCTCCGAAAAGCCCAGCAGAACTTCTGCCAAAGTTATCCTCATTTGTGAATAGAGAGGCTCGCAGGTCTGCGGCTGTCTGCGGCCTGTCATCTTCCATGATATTATTCAGAGCTTGTTCAACAGCCTGAACTGCCTGCGTGTCAGGTCTGCCATGAGAGTCTTCTTGCTCAATATTGGGGTTGGAGTCACCCATGTTGTCATGCTCGAGTTCGTCGTCATCAAAGAGAGGATGGCCGGCATCCTCGTCCAAAGATCTTCTCGTGGCAGCTAGCGGGTCTATAGCATCGCTCTCGCCGCCGTTAGATGCTAGATCCGACGCTGAACCAGCTCTTCTTGCAATAGCATTGAAACGCGCCAGTGACTTTGACTTGGGTGTTTTGCCATGCGGGCGCCCATTCGACTGCTGCGGTGTGGACACATCCGATGCTGACAAGGCCACTGGTGCTGGCTCTGCAATAGTGGTTGCTTCTTGTGATGCCAAGCACTTATAAAAGAGATCCGACCTTTTAAACGCTTGGAAATATTGGTTCTTCATTCTCTCCAAGGCCATACTTTGCACTTGCAATATGGATCTGCGCGCCTTGAAGTATTGTGCTGGGGTTGCAGCCTTGCCCGCCTGTAGGAATTCTCTAGCGTTGGCCTGTGAAGACTCGGGAACATTAAGTTCTGGCTTGGACAAGTATGCTTGCTGAATCTGGCGTAGGTCTAGTCGGTCCGAGTCTGTCCACATGGGCAAGTTGGAAGGCAACGCTTCGTCATCAGGCCCCTCGTCTTCTAGAGGGTTGCGAATACCATCCACCACCAGCCAGAACTGCACGAGAGTCATCATCTTTTGTCGATCCATGTATTCCATGAAGTAAGAAAGGCCGGAAGAATCACGCAAAAGCTCTACCAGTCCAGCGTTTTCAAGTCGGGATGTGGAAGCTGCCTTGACCATTCTTGGAGCATGAGCAGACGTCTGAACAGCCCTGTCTCCCCCAGCTGCCAAAATGGCCACTCGCTGATCCAACTGCCTTTTGCCCATCTCCAGTCGGCGTAGGTAGACCTGATCCGGATTTTCCTCGAGCGAGTCTCGCTTGAGTTGACTAGCGACCTCGTTCCTGAAACGCCGAGCGTCTGACAGGTTATTTACTTTCCGAATCGCGCGAATGAACTTTTCAAATTTGCGCTCACCATCACCTGGCGCTATGCGAGGAGCTGCAGACACTTTTATCGTCCGTGGTGCTGGCGAAGCATGTTGGTCGAGGGCAGCCCTCAACTTGCGAACGGTTGATCTATCCTGCAGCATCGAGCGACCCATGTTCTCCATAATTTGATTCCAAGTATCCGGCTCTGAAAGAAGCTGCATGACGGGTGAGAGAATGGCGCAGCTGACTATCTCCTTGACAATGATGGAGACGGCCCTGCTCGACAACATATGTGGAGGCATGACCTTGGGCAGAACCCGGACTACTAACCCCCTGAGATAGTCTTGCTGAACCATTTTTGTGTCTGGGAAAGAGAGGGAGGCCGCGGAATGCAGCTTTCCACTGTTGTACTTGGCAGCAATAGCAAGATCCAGCTCCTCCGATTCGGTGACTGATTTGTTCAACTTTTTCCCCCGAATAGATCGCTCTGCTTCGTAAAAGTCTCGAAAATGTGCTGTTAGAATAGGGACAACCCTGCTGATTACGAGCTCGACCAAGTCCTTATCGTGGAGGTAATCGAGTAGGTTAATAACAGCCAAGCGAATGGCGCGGTCGACCTCGTCCGGAAACTCGGGGTTCGGGCTGATATTGTTGTACCAGACTTTCACAAAATCGCGAAGGATTAGGTTGAGTAGGTTGTCGACAGCCATGGCGACGCGCTGTGAAGGCAGACCCAGCGAGGGTCTCTCGTATGTCTGGCGTTTACGCAGCGCGGCCACCTCGTCACGCCAACACTGCGGGCCGAGAAAAAAGGCTGCTCTCGGTCGCGGTCGGCGGTCGGTTGGGCTGCGTGCAAATAGCAGCAAGCCGCACAAAAGGGCCACGAGCCCGACAAGGAGACCACTAGCAAAGGCGTAACCTGCCCATCGGAGCGCGCTGAACCAGCTCACGACGTAGCCCCAGGCGATAAAGGCGACCGTGCCGGCCAGGATCGCGTCTCTGCGCTTCAAGGCCATGGCCACGGCGAACACGGAAGCCGAAGCCGAAGAGGGGACACCGATGAGAAAACCTAGAAGACGAGGTGCAGCATGGCATACTTACCTAACTAGGGAAGACGAGCAAAGGTCGACAGGGCTGCTGCCAGAGGCACCCCGGTCATGAGGAACACTCTTGCTTAATCGGTTGTGCTAACAAGGGAGCGGCCTGTTTACATTGGTGCTTGTTAGTGGATGTCGAACCCCTAGAAGCTAGCTTGTGTCGGAACGTCATTTCTCCTGGCACATACTTGGCGGCTGCCTTTATCGATAAGGATGTAGGCCAATTCCATCGCATCCAATTTGTCTACGGCATTTCGCTCCGAAAAGAGTGTCGCACCAACTCGTGACGAGCCGTGCGGCCAGGACGTGAATTACGAGTGCCCCTCACCAAGGGGCAAAGACTACTCTCCTCCCACAGCACCATGTCCTCATATAAGCGCTCCCGCACGACCTTCGAGGCGGATCAGCATGCACCGTATGCTGTCTTTGGCACCCCACTGCCCGACGAAACAGAGGGGCGCGATGATGGATCCTATCTGCCTCTCTGGAAACAAGATGTTCGAGACGAGCGAGGTAGAAAAAGACTTCATGGAGCCTTTACAGGCGGTTGGAGTGCTGGGTGAGTTGAGCTGCACGACATGGGAGAACGCACTGCTGATGCGCCTGGGTAGATACTTCAACACAGTCGGTTCGAAAGAAGGCTGGACCCCTTCCACGTTTGTGTCCAGTCGCAGCAGCCGAAATGATTCTGATAAACGAACCATCGAACAGCGAGCGCAAGAATTCATGGATGACGAAGACCTGGCAGACGCAGCCGAGGCGCAGCAGCTCAAGACGTCCCAAGCATTCGCTGGCTTTGGCTCCTCTGGCAAGGATCAAGCACATACTGGCGGCTTAACGGGACTGTTCAAGGCAGAAGGCGATACCATGGGCCTGAAGCTGTTGCGCAGGATGGGGTGGAAGGATGGGCAAGGAATAGGGCCAAAGGTTCGGCGGACAGCACGACTGGACAAGAACTTTTCCTCAAAGTCCGACGATGCTACCTATCTGTTCGCACCCGACGATACAGACATGATCCGGTTCGTACGGAAAACAGACCGAATGGGTCTCGGGTATCAGGGCGAAGCCAGGCTTGGCAAGTCACAACCCGAAAACGGCAGTGACGAGGGAAACGAGGACGGATTTTTTGGCAACAGGGAGCTGTCAACTCTTGGTTCCAAGCCAAAGCCTAAGGCTAAATCAAAGGTACAACGTGGTGGCATGGGAGTAGGAATCTTGAACGACAATGGATCAGACGATGAAGATCCGTACGAAATAGGGCCGAAAATCAGCTACAATCGTGTTCTTGGTGGCGACAGGAAAAAGAAGAAGAAAGCTACAGCTGCTTCCAATCCTGCCTTAGGGGCTGCACCTGTTTTCCTACCGAAAGGCGCTCGCGCTGGTGGAAGCTTGCGGCGATGCCAGGATGGTCGATTGCCGCTTGATGGCTTTATGCTCGCCAAAGCAGTGGATGATTTGACAGCTCTACTATCCAAGTACGCGCCGCTTGCGGTCCCCGAGGGTTGGGTCTCAGCAAAATCAACCAAGTCTCAAGCCGGGGGGGATGCCTACCAATCTGCAGCGGATGCCGCAAAAGAATCAACGTTGGATCCCAAGTCGAGGGCTGCCATACTGGGCGAGAAGGCCTTGCCAGGCAGATCAGTCTTTGATTTCATCTCTTCTACCACACGAGACAAACTTGCGACGGCCTCTGGCAAGGCCAATCTTCCCCCAGGCCTGGGCGAGGTGCCAGCGGAATACGCATTGTCCGAGGAAGAGAAGCTAAAGGCCCTCTGGGAGCAGGTACCCAGGGTGGATAAAGACACTGCTGTTGCAGCCATATCCCGAGGGTCGTCCGGTCCTTATGCCGACGATGAACGCAAGAGAAGTTGCTATCGAGCTTACCTCGAACATGGTGCGAACCAGGATCGTCCACTCCCTACCAAACCCTTGGGCCTCTCAGACGACGACTACCTACGAGAAATGACAGAGTTTTACAACTGTGCTCGAATATTCAAGCCGATGACAGGCTTCATGGCCTCACGATTTACCACGGCCAAGACGCAGCCAGGCACCGCAGACGCAAAGGGAGGTGAGGTGGTATCACAGCCAGATCCCACGGTTACTGATCCTGCCGAGGACGCGGCCAAGGTTGGCATGTATGGCAAGCTAACGAGATCGGTACGAGACTTCTATCCGAGTCGACTGTTGTGCAAGCGATTCAATGTGCGAGCGCCAGCCCACTCGCAACCAGACCACGATGCAGAGAGCGCCCGAGCCACAGCCGGGGGAGCTCGAGCTCTAGAGCTAACACAACAGCTGCTCACTTCTGGAAGCGCAGGTGCAAGCTCTTCGCAGCAGAGTGAGGCACACATAGGTCAAGCGCAAGTGAGGCCCAAGCCGGCAAAAATCGATCCAGAAAAGAACGAGGCTGTCGAGGCCAGCGCTGCAAGCCAGGATCTATTGAAAGCCGTGTTTGGGGACAGCGACGATGACGAGGACTAAGCCATATAGAAGTGGCATTTTATGTAACGACAGATACCCTAAAGAACATACATTACCAGACACACCATCTCTAGCACAAGGATGCAACACAGTGTGGTGGTTACATGGCTGGCTCAGGTTGCAGGCGGCTAGAATCGCACGCCGAAGGCCTGCCATTGGCTGCTGCAGTGTGAGTTGACAGCAGTGTTGTCTCGCAGGGCATCACCCATCCATAGAGCACATTGGCCCACTGTGGTGCTTCATTTGCTCAGTGGGCGCTAATTATCACGCTAAGGTCCGGGGGACCTCTGCCAACCAACCCCAACGGCTGCTTGCTTCTCCACTCTGTCCGCTCTACCACTCCCTCCTCTCTGCTTCATTTCGTTCATCTCCAGCATCATCACCATATGCACCCCCAGCTCTGAATCTCCACCAGTCCTTTACGGCTCTACTCCAATAACGGCCTTTGACGGTTTCATTCTGCGAGAAAGCATCTGATTCTATATTTTCACGGCGCGTGTCTGTTTCTTGCCACTGCTCCCTGCCTAGGATAGCCCAACGACCGCAACAAACCTGTCTATCTAGCCGCCTCAGTGTCCACCGCCATTGCGATCCGTGCACCGTGTCCCATCATTCATCAGCCAGCATCCAGACCGACGTCCACACAATAGTCAACACAACTATTCGTACTCTCTTGTCGTTGCCTCATCTCGACAAATATATAGCGCCCGCTGTTACTCCGTACTCGATGACGATTTGATCTCTCCCGCCTATCAGCTGTCCGTGTTGAGACGACCCACTCGCCCGTTGTGCTCGCATCCCCAGACAATAGGGTCTCCCAGACATTGGTGCTTTTTCTTGCGTGTTTTGGCCGTCGCACTGTCGCCGGGAACACACTGCACTCGCTTCTCAGCCTATTCTACCCGCGCCGTCGATAATCCGCCACATTGTCTGCATCACAGGAAGCTGCAATAGGGCCTTCAGCCTCCCCGGAGTCAGCTGAGACTCTTTTGCACCGTGAGCGTTGCGTCGCTAGCCTCGAGAGCGCCGCCAAGGGAGCGTCCTCCGCCGCCGAACACGATCTCGCCGAGCATTCGCCCCCGCCGCCGCAATATCCTGTTTCTGAAGCCTCGTCTTCGTCCCGGCCGCCACCTTTTTCGTCGCTCTTTACCTCGTTAGAGCTCCCAGAGCGGCCCGCTCGCAAGTTCCATCCCACCGTCAGCCCAGCCGCCGGCTACGAAGAAGCGACTGCATCGGGCTCTGTCGCAGCGCCGGCCTACTCGTCCAGCCTCGAAGAGTCTACACCGTTTGATCCCGACCAGGGCGCAGGACGAGCGTTTCAGGACCCTGTTCAGGAGACAAAACGCGCTCTCCCCAGCGATACCAAGGCTGATTCTAGCGGCAAAGACGACGACGCAGAACCGCCGCCGGCATATACCGAAGGAGATAGCCCGCTTCAATCTTTTACATTTCTAATGGCTGCCGCCGGAGGAACGTCGAGTATCATTACTCAGGTCCAGCAGGGCGGACCGCCCATCAACGCCATTGGAGATGTCGGCGCCGATGAGACCATCGTGATGGACCTTCGGTGAGTAGTCTTGTGCAAGTACAAACTTGGCCAGTTCTAACAGACTACAGCGGCACTCGTTTTGTGCTCTCCAGAGACGAGCTGCTGACTCTCCCCGAGTTTGTGCTGCTGTCTCTTTTTCCCAATGGTCTATTCCCAGAAGGCCACATGGGTGGCCCCAACGATGATGCGGTACAAGTCGACGTATGTCCTCACTTTCTCTTGAAACCTCTTGGAAAACTAACCTAGGCGCAGTATGACCCTGTGTCTCTCCAATACATGCTCGACTTCTTCCGCGAGGTTGCGCAGTCAATACCCATGGACTCGGAGGGTGCCTCAAACGATGGGGACTCGCACGGACTGGACTCCCGCGATGACGCATCCAAAAGAGCTGGCATTATTGTTCTCAGAGAAGATCTTGATTTTTATGTCATTCCTCCCAAAGCCGACATCACAAAAGAGGATATGATCAAGGTCAAGCGGGCTGCAGCGCAGGCCCTGCAGAAACAAGATGGCATCTTTTCCGGCCTAAAGCGCAGTGACGAACCTGGAACCACCGAGGCACATCTTATTGAGATGCTGACTGCTGGGTATGCACTAATCGCCAAGTGAACGTGACTATAATATGCTAACCTTTGGCAGTGGTTTCAACCACGACGACTGCTGGGGCCATCGAGCCGGCGAGCCCAACAAGGCCGTCATTTGTAGCCTGGCGCTGACCCGGCTAAGAAGCGATATCCGTGGCAGCGACCTGGGCAACAATGCGATGGGTATGGCGCAGAAGCTCTTGCTGTTCTGGCGCAAGCCTGCGCGACGATGCTGGTGGGAGGGCATTGAGCTCGAGAATATCGATGGCGTCCCGGGCCAGCTCAAGGTCTGGATCCGACGCGTATGGACGCTGGAGATGTCTGTGATTGGACTCCGCTGAGGAGGCCAGGGGGGGTGCTCTTTTGAACAAGAAAAAGATGGGCAGCAAAGATACCATGGAGCAACACTCGCGAGAGGGTGACTAGGGAGTATTACACATGCTGGCGTCCGGGTACAATGGTTTATATTCTGTTTGTTTTCATGTTTCTTATAGGTCAGCTTGAGATTAATATGGTGTAGTAACTTGTACGTGCTTGTCTTGTGTTTCGGTGTGTGTGTTGTGGCTGTGGCTGGGAAGGCACAGCAAGTTTGGCCAATAGGGAGAAGCATAGGCAGACATTGTGTCTGAAAATCAGACTCAATTGAATCAGAACAATGAGAGTGTCTTTCTATTTACCATCGATGCAAAAAAGTAACATGTTGCTGGCCGATTGCAAAACTCGGGGCAGCAAGTCGATGATTGCAATGTGTCGTTCAGGCGGTTCCACGTCCCCACCTCCTAATAAGCTTCTCCAACTACAACAACCTCACCAGCGTCATTAGGAAGCACCAAGGGCCGGAAAAAACAATCACATTTCCAATGCGGCGATAAGTAAAAACCATCAGCAAAAGCCAGCGCTCTGAGCGCCACGCCGCCATGGCACCCAAGTCCGCCGCAGCACCGGCAGCCGCACGCTCCTCTCCGTCCTCCTCCCTTCCCGCGGCGCTACCCACCCTCACATTCGCATTCATCGCATGGAAGGCCTTGATTCTGCTCCTCGCCCTCGGCGCCCTCGTCGGGCCCGACTACGACACATCCACCTCGCTCTCCTTCTTCCTCCTCCGCTCCTCCTCCTCCTCCTCCTCCTCCTCTTCTCCCAGCAGCAGCAGCAAGCTGGGCGCCACGCTCGCAACCCGCCTCACCCGCTGGGACGCCATCTACTTTGTGCACGGCGCCCGCGTCGGCTACCTCTACGAGCAGGAGTGGGCGTTTAGCCCGACCCTCGCCCTGGTCTTTCGCTGGGTCGCGGACCACCTGCGCACCCTCCTAGCCATTCCCGCCGACGACGGCGAGCATCTGGAAGCCCTCGCGGGTATCGCCCTCGCGCACGCGTCGCACGGCGTCGCCGTGTTTGCGCTCTACCGCCTGACTCTGCTCCTCGGCGGCCGCAACAACAACAAGCGGCTCGCGCTCCTCGCGGCCCTGCTGTGCATCGTCTCCCCCGCGGGCGTCTTCCTCTCGGCGCCGTACGCGGAGAGCCCGTTTAGCGCGCTCTCGTTTGCGGGCGTCTGGGTCCTCGCGGCGGGCCACCGCCACGCGCGGGGCACGCTGGCCCGCAGCGCGGCCGTGGTGGCGGCCGGCGCGGTGCTGGGCGTGGCGACGGCGGTCCGCAGCAACGGCCTCGCCCACGGCCTGCTCTTTGCCGTCGAGGCGCTCCAGGCGGCGGGCGCTTTTGCCGAGGCGCCGGGCGTCGCTCCGGTGGTGGCGGGCGCGGCGGCGGGCGCGGGCGGCATCTTGGTGGCTCTCGGGAGCGTGGTGCCGCAGTATGTCGCGTATACCATCTACTGCGCCGGGCCAGAGGGCGTTGTGCGCCCGCCGTGGTGTGAGAAGACGGTGCCGAGCATCTACAGCTACGTCCAAGAGGTCTATTGGTAAGTTGGCAACCCCCCATGTTGGCTGCTGTCTCTTTTGCTTACAGCTTGCCGCGACGACTAGGAACGTTGGCTTCCTCCGCTACTGGACCCCGAACCAGATCCCGCTCTTTCTCCTTGCCGCGCCGGTCCTGACGCTGCTCATCGTCTCTGGGTATCAGGTGCTGCGCAACCCCATCAAAGTCATGGCGGCGTCCGTCGTGGCCGCGGACCACCGCGTGCTCGTGCAGACGCTCGCCGCCAGCCAGGCCGTCGTCGCGCTGCTCGCGCTCACGAGCTACCACGTGCAAGTCATTTCTCGTCTGGCGTCGGGCTATGTCGTCTGGTACTGGTGGATCGCGGCATGCCTGGTGGACAGATCGAGCCGGGGTAAAGGACGGGCGGCTGTCATCTTCATGGTCATGTATGGCGGCATACAGGCTGTGCTGTTTTCCACATTTCTGCCGCCGGCGTAGATATAGTATGGGCAGGGACCAAAACTGGCTGAAAGGAATGTAAATTATACTCATTCGCTATATATCCCAAACTCCGCTACACAAAGCCATCTAGGTGTATCATGGCTATATGTATCCAAAGGCGTTTACAGAACATTTGTTCTAGTTTGCGGGCCGCTCTCGGCAGCTAATCCAATCTGTCTCTGTATCCCGACCGCGATTCTTAGTACTCATCCTCCGAGTCGCTCTGGTCACCAATGCGGATCGCGCGCCACCTCCGGTCCGTCAGGTCCTGGGCTGCCGTGCCCTCGCTCTCCGGGTCCACGTAGCCGCTGCCTCCCGCAATGCTGAGCGCCACAGGCAAAAAGACAAGTGCGTGCAGGGCTGCGAAAACAACGAGCGAGAGCCACACGCGGAAATAGTAAATCTCAAAAATCTTAGAGCGCGTGAAAGCGAGGACAAAGACGCCGAGTAGCTTAGTGATGGTGATGCCGGAAAAGACGGAGCCGCCGACGTTGACAAGCGCGGTCCAGGCGCGTGCATCCTTGCCCCGCAGCGCGTTGGTGTTACTCTCCAAGACGGTACGGGAGGGGAACATGAAGGCTCGTGCAATGTGGGCGCAGAACTCGACCGAAATGCCGACGCAGATAATCAAGTTGACCAGGGAGACAGCGTTGAGGGACACGCCAAAGATGGCCATGGCGCCCATGATGTCAACGACGCTCATGATGACGGTCACGGACACCACGGCGGCCGTCGCAACGGAGCCGAGTAGGATAGAGGCGACAACAAAGATGATGCCTACGGCCGCGGACAAAAGACCGGCAGTGAGGGGGATAATGGTGAGGTACTGGTCAAAGAAAATGTAAAACACGCTGTAGGGGAACACGTCGGCGCCCGTTCGCTCAGAGATGTCGGACGCGATGCGGCGTGCGGATGAATAGGCGTTTATGAAGTCTTTCTGGCTGCGAAGTGGTGTGTGCGAGGTTCTGAAGTGGCTGGCTTTGATGCTAGTGGCGGCTTCGTCGAGAACTACGGCTTGACCGTAGGCAGCCTTGCCTCCAAGCGGACACTCCTCGTCCGCGTCGCTCTTCAAAAACTTATCGAGGTAGCTCAGGAATTCGTCGTTCTCAGGCATACCAGAAAGGCTAATGTTCCAGGCAGGGTCTCTGTCTGCGAAGCAGGCAGACTGGCCCTTTGTGCAGCACGTCTCATAGGCCGGGTTCAGCCACAAGAAGAAGTCATCAATCCAGCTGGCAGTGGGGGAGGCAATGTACGACACGTTGGGTCTGCGCCTCTCCATTTCCAGAGTGTTGGTCATTGACAGCTGCTGGCAAGATGTAAAGCGTGAGCAGAGCTGTTGCTGCTCGTTCCTTTGCGCGACATTTTCTCTGGCGACAAAGTACACAGGAGGTCCGACGCCAAAGTAAGCGTACATGTCGTTAAAGTATGGGATCAAATAGGATCCATCAGGAATGGCAACCCTCTGGTCAAGGCCGACTTCCATGGTGGGTAGCAAGGCTATCGCAGCAGCAAACATGCCGAGGAATACCGTAATGATAATGACCTTGGCTTTTCTGGCAAGGATGGCAGTGGAGTATGTGTTCTTGATGAACACTTGCAACATGCTCTCTTCGTCAATATCTGATGCCCGGCCGGTATTGTACCCGTTTGCGGAGCTTAGGTGCACTCTAGCCGTCTTGACTTGCCACCACGGCCACAGCTCGCAACGATAGTCCTCAACGCGCAACTGGTTGAGCGTCAGGAAAGACACAAACATTGTCATTTGCAAGATGGCATTGACCAGCACAGCGCCAGCAGCGTACGCAGCAAAGTTGCGAACAGCAGGCATACCAACTGCGGCGCCAAGTGCGAAAGCCACCGTTTCCGTCAGAGCGGAGAACAAGATGGAGGGGCCCATTCTGCCGAGAGCTCGAGCGACACGCTCTTCGACCATCTGGTCTGGGCAGCTCAGGTTCAATCTATCCAACTCGTGCACAATGAGGAAGATGTTGTCAACGCCTACCGCCAGCACGATAAAGGGAATGACTTCGACGATGATCAAAGTGGCCTTTAATCCAACCCAAGAAAAGAACCCGATGGATGCGCAGATGGACATGAGCACAATGACGATGCCGACCAGTCCGAGAGTGACCTTGGATTCGACCAGGAGCACGGCGGGGTTGCGGAAGATGTGCTTCAGGGGCATGCCTAGAGCCAAGCAGGCATAGATGAACATGACAACATAACTGATGACAACAATCTTGGCGTCGGTATTGGTAGACTTGTTGAGTTCCTGTTCAAGACTGATTTCGGTGTTGAAAGAAAGACGAAGACCACGCTCGACAGCCTCTTTTTGAACTTGTAGAAGCTTGTCGCGGAGGGTATTCTCCCAATCAACGGCGTGGGCATATTCAGTGGTGTCCCCAGGGGCATTATTGACTACCCAGGTGACTGTTATTGCCTTGGCCTCGGCGAAATCGCCATCATAGCCACCCAAGATCATCTCGGGTTCGATGGGCTGGCCAAACTCGGGGCGACATTCAACAGGGCTCTTCGCGCAGGCACGGAGCTCATCTTGCCATGTACTGCGCCCAAAGCCGCCCTTTGACTCCCAGTAGGCCGATACGGATTGGACCACACACGCGTCGTTTGTCGGCTTGAAGCAGAGGTCTCGGAGATACTTGCCATACGTGGGGCTCTCAAGGTCTTGAATGCTCCTCTCAACGCCGATCCACCACTGGAGAGTCTCGTAGCTGAGAACGGGAGAAGCTCCATCTGAAATCGTGTCGTTGACAAGGAAAGCCTGTTCGGCACGGTAGAACGGGCCGAAGTTGTCATCAAAATAGGCCTTTTCTTGTGCCGCAGCAGAGGATGGGCTGACCCAGAGTCGAGCAGGCTCCTTTTCCAGGTCAAAATGAACCCAGCCAGCGCTCATTATCGCCACAACGACGAGGCAAATGGTGATGATCAGAGCAGGCGCGCTTGCAGCGGTAAGCCCAAGTTGGTAAAAGGCCTTGTCGCATCGGTCGTTTAGCCAGTATCGTTTCACAGGGCGATCGCGCATCGCTTCAGATTGAACAGGGCCGCCTTCATCTTCATCATCGCTATGAGAAGCCTCGTGCAGAAGCCTGGTGCGCTCAGCTCGTCTCTTGGCGAACTTCCTCCATGCCACATGGCCAGACAAAAGGGCAGCCAGGGCAAAGAGCAGCACACTATAAGTGAAGATGGAGGCAAACGAAACGCAGGACAGTGCGCCAACTCTGCATGAACGATTCTCCTTGACCTCGGGAAGATCGGGGCAAACTTCGGGGCAATCGACACAGACACAGCGATAGGTCGGGTCTTCGTCGTTGCACTGTTTGGGCTTCATATCCAGGGGACCCATTGCCGGGTCGTCATATGTCCGCGGAAAGTTTATCTGGAACGGGGATCCAGCAAAGGGCTTCTTATCTCCAAGAAATTTGAGGAAAGCTTTGTACTCCTTGGCGCCACCTCCGATGAGGTTCATGGCCCTCGAGTTGGCACCGCCAAATTTGACTTCCTTGCAGCTGTCGTAGAAGCCTGCGCCGTACTCGTCTGAGACGAGGTGATCGAGCTCGGTGACCAGCAGCTTATCTCCCTTTTCGGCGGCACTGGTAACATTGACAAAAAGCGACTGGTCAGGAGAGCAAGTAAACTTGCAGAATGTATTGAAGAAGTTGTGTTTGCATGCTGGGCATGACCCGATCAGAGTGTTTGGGGTGCCGAGCTCAGATTTGAGAGCTTTCACCTACGACTCGTTAGATTATCAGAAGTGCGAAAGTAAGTCCGGCTCGAGGCGTACCTGTGGCAGTGTGCAGCAGACTGGTCCTTCGCGCCATTCCTCGCCGCAAAGGTCGACCAGCTCGGTCCGAAGCTCGGCCTCGGGATCCTGGGCGAGACCATTATCAACACAAGGCAGCTCCTTTCCGAAGAAGCTCTGCTTTCCGCATTGTCCGCGGAACGCGCAGCGTCCCTGCTCGTGCTTTGGTGTAAAGTCCTGGGCGTTGACCAGCGCAGCGCCAATGGCGACTACTACGGCGAGTCGGGCAGTGACAGCGTGATGACGCATGGCGAATCGGCCGAGCGCTCGGGGCGCAGCGAGTGTGCAGAAGCTGCAGCCAGCTGCAGTGCAAAATTCGTGGTGATGGGGCGTCAAACGAAGATCGAATAACGCTTTTTCGCACGTTGTGATGGCGATGCTTGGGGAAGAAACAAAAGGGTGGAGGGACGCTTTGGGAGACTTGGTGAGCGTACCTATTGTCGGCAGCGAGACGTGCAGTAGCACAGCTGCACACAGTACAGGTACCAAGGTAAGGTAGCTTCTAACTTCACCAAAGCGTTTCCAGTGTGGGGCCTGCTGCCTTGTCAGGCACAGAGCTCGGAAGCTTCCTGGTGACGAAACTGATGCGTTTGATTTAATGGCCAGCGCTGAATGGTCTAGTTCGGATATTCCGAGTTTGATCCTAACTTTTGGTTAACAGAGTTTCAATCACGCTTTTCTCTGAAAATTTGCGTGGCGAGACTGCAGAAAATGGCTCTGAGAAGGACGACGCCACCTCCGTCTCCGCGATCAACCCGCAGCACAAGGCCAGCAGCCTGACGTAATGCATCTCATCACCCCCGGGTACAGTAGCGCCGGGCGCTGTGCCACTGTCTTTACAGCGACTGTTTGACCTCCCCGTCCTTATTATAGAAAGGTAAATGAGGTTCGTCTTGGCTGCCACGCTGCCTCACGAATAGAGATCCAATGTATCCGTATCCGTACCCCAGTATTTATTCGTTGCTGCGCACGCTGCGCATCAGCCCCGGACGATCTGTCGTCTCCCCATCCGTACTCCGTACCACTTGCTACTTTCGGTGACACGCCCTTCTCAATCTCATTGATTTGTCCCGACGCCACACCACCAAGACAACTCGTTGAGCACTTGCGTATAGTGCCTGCCATTCGTGACGCATTACTCTCACACGTATACAGCAGACTTTAAAGAACCGTTCAAGCTCTCTGGTCACTACTCAGCTCAAGAAAAAAGCTCGATCCCTGAAGGTCTTCACATTTGCCGTAATCGCATCGACTTTCGTTGTGGCTTGGAGGTAGACTGCCCCGCACGTGATTTTTTTGAAAATCCATCACTGTGGCGCCGTTGCCACACTACTATGCTTCATGATTCTTTAGGATTTGCTTGTTCGTCTAATTTGCTCAAATGTCGAAGAAGAGTACTAAGATATAATGCATCCACTTCCCCCAACTCGCTTTCCTTTACTTTCCCATGCTCTACTCAGGCTTCATCTTCCTCGGCCTCTATAGATTGTCCAACTTCTCAGCTCCTTGATGAGTTTCACAATCACACTTACAACATCGACTCGGGAAATAAACAAACATGGCTCAATTCGAGCGCAACGAGCCCCTTCTAAAAAAGCTTGTGGTCAGTAGAAGCCTGGTGAATTTGTGCTTCAAATGCTGCAGGCCTGCTAACGCGCTCCCGTGTTTGCAGGAGTCCTTTAGATCCCTTTTAGACGAGTCTGTCGTAACAGCTATAGCAAGTGACTATGAGCTATACCAGAAATCGGGGCTTGCCGCGGCTACTGAAGCCCTCCAAAGCCTGTCCCAAGATGTCGTCGTAGAGGAAAACAGCGGCTTCAACCCTACCGGCGTCTCTGGCCTCAGCGATGCCCAGAGCCAGGATACTCAAACAGCGACGTCTGCCACCAGCAACAGCCAACACATCTCTGGATACCAAGAAACAAATTCAACCAGCTCCGAATCAGCCTCTGATCCAGTTGACACAACGTGGGTAGCACCAAGGGTAACTTCATTCAACAACGATACCATCGCCGACAAGTCCCTTCAACTGCATGCCATGTTTCCTGAAATGAAGGAATTCGACGTCAAATACGCGCTTAAAAATTGCAACAACGACTTCCAGACTACGCTGGATCATCTGCTCAACATGCAGTACTTGGAGGAAACTGGACAACAGAGCAAGGGCATTGATGGATTTGCCCAGCTCGAGGAGCCTAGAAGACAGCGCAAGGGAAAAGGCAAAGGGCGAAAACGAGAGCCGTCGCCAGACACAAAAAACTCGGTTCCGGCAGAGCTTATCCGAGAAGCCAAGGGTATGTATAAAAGTTTGTGCGCTTTTCATGCCTCCTTTCCTAACATGTATCCTTTCTAAGAGCAAACGGATATCGGCTACATTGCAGAACGCTTCAATCTCACTTTTGATACCGTCTCAGAGACATACTACGATAATCACTGCTCGTCACCAGCCACTGTTGTAGACCTTCTGGACCAGCGAATCTCGCAGGACCCCGACGTTGTAAACAATGATACGGCACAAGAAGCCGTCGCTCTCTTATCTCGCAAATACAAACAAGTCCCCGAAAAGTACCTACAGGCTATCGTCAGCGCGACCAGCTCAATCATGCCCTTCTCAGAGGACCTCGCCCAACTCGTGAGCAAAAAGTATGCCCGCAGCAAGCGAAACAAGGGTCAGAAGATGACGCTCGAAGGCGTCCTGACACCCCTCCCTCAAAACGAACTCGCAGGCTCGACAGCCTCCGGCCGGCCAGACTCGTCCACTGGGTCCACGCGCCGGCCTCTCTCCCCCAGCATGCCAGTGAGCATTGCCGCTGGCAACTTTGCCGACGCTCTCAAAATGTCGCAGGCTCTGCACCAGGCGCGCCGCGACGCCTCGGCCTCGGCAACCCAGATGCAACGCAAGGGCGGCGCCCACGGGCTCTACCGCCAGGCCGCCGGCTACTACACCGCGCAGGCGCGCGAGCACGCCCGCAATGCCAAGGCGGCCACGTCCACCGCAGCCGACTTACTAGTCGACGAGCAGAGCTACGGGGGCAGCATCGACCTGCACGGCGTCTCGGTGCAGGACGGCACCAGGATCGCGCGTCAACGCGCGGCGGCGTGGTGGCAGGGGCTGGGCGAGTACAAGGCCCAGGAGGCCAAGACGAGCCCGCTCGTCGTCATCACCGGTCTCGGCCGCCACAGCGCCGGCGGCGTCTCCCAGCTGAGAAGGGCGGTGGCCGCTGCTATGGTCCAAGACGGCTGGAAGCTGGAAGTCGGAACTGGAAACTTTACAATCAGTGGACGACGTTGAAGAAACGTTTTGTCTTTTTTTTTCTCAACTCTCTGTCGGGGAATAATGGTGATGATGATGATTATGACAACGGCTGCAAAAGATACCAGGCAACAGTTTTGCCCGGTTCTGCACATTTTGGCAACGTAGCACTTGCGGCACATATTTTCCACGGTTGGCGAACGGCGATGAGGACTTGCATGTTCTGACAAATTTTGTAGGAGATGCTTGGATTGATAATGGCAGCCAGTGGGCAGGTCGAAAGTACATTTCAGGGTTACAAGAGCGATTGGAGTTGGAATCTCAAGGGTCGCAAAGACGTGTTTGGTCTATTCAAAAGTCTATCAAATTTAAATTAAAAAACAAGACTTAAAGGTGATTGGGAATTTTTAACCATTTCTTCACCAACAGTGCTATTGTAGAGCTCTGCCACAACGTTCCCAGTGCCCCTTGAGCGTAATCAAAGACGTGACCGCCATGGCAACGCCGACCTGGCCCGGGTGAAAGCTGGACCATCCGCAGATATTCGCCGGAATGACCATGTCCAGCGCATCATTAACCATCTTGAGCGTAAGCGCCGCAATCTGCGCCCTAGTCTTTCTCGCCGCCTCCTCCTTGTCCTGCTTCCTCCTCTTCTCCGCCTCGCGCTTCTTCTTCGGCACCAGACCTTGATCCTCCTCACTCCCGCCGCCTCCGCCGCCGCCGCTCTTCTCATCCTCCTCCACGCCGCCAAAGTCAGCCTCCGTCGGCACGGCGCGCTCCGCCAGCAGCCGGAGGACCTTGACGCCGCCGCTCAGCACCATGGCCAGCAGCGCCGCGAACCAGCACATCTGCGCCTGCACGTTGAGCCGCCGCGCCTCGTCGGCGCCAAAGACGGCGAGGCCTGGGATGGACAGCAAGTCTGGCAGCGTCACCGTCTCCAGCAGGCCAAAGACGCCGAGCAGCGAGCCGGCCACGACGTCGAGCAGGTCCTCGAGCCCCCTGTTGGTGGTGGCGGTGGCGGTGTACTGTGCGTAGCTCGCCTGAAAGGCGCGCAGGAACCAGAACGTGCGCAGGCTGCGGCGCGTCACGTTGAGCCAGTCCTGCAGCGAGACGAGCGTGAGCCGCGCGGCGAGATGCTGGGCGACGCCGCGCGAGGGCTGCGCGAGCGCAATGAGGCTGGTGTACGAGGTCAGGATCATGCCAATGGCCTGGAGGAGACGCATCAAGCGCTCAACAGCGACTACGCGGGAGAAGAAGAGAAACGGTCAGCGAAGAGAAGTCAGCATGGAAGAATTGCTCAGCGCGATGAACATACAGATGTCCGCTCCAAAGGCGATGAATGTCTCGACAGTTCTAGCCATATTTGCTTCACCGTAATTTCCAGGGCACCCTGAAAGTTTCCAGTATAGATCGACTCTCCCAGAGAGGTATTACGCATATGTCTGAAAGGATACAGGTGTCTGCATACAAGGTTCGTGCGATGTTGACGCTGGTTGATTGGGCTGCAATAGGTGAGCCCCTAAATAGTTCCGTCCTTGGGCTCGGCCACTTTGGGGTGGCAGATGGTGCGCTCGGCCCACTTCGGTAGCTTGCCACGAACACGAAATTAGTTTTTAGGATCAACAAGCTGTAGACAAATTACAGTATCAGAGTGCGAGAAGTTCAATTACCAAATGGCATCGGATACTGCGGCTTGACGTACGAAGCCCCAGAAACTAGTGGGGAGATACGTTATGTGCAGTTTTAAGAGAACATCTCCCGATGCACAATGTAGTTGTCATTTGAGTCGTTGAAATTGTAATAGATGAATTGATGACATAGTAAAATAGATACAACCGCAACAATGTGCGGGCAGGTTGCGCAATTGCGCTTCGAAGGCCGCGAAACCTATAACCCTCGCTTAAAAACCCTCTTTACTCCAACTGTTACAATTATTGGCCCGGTGACAGAAGCTTGCCCTCGGCGCGCGCAGAGCGTGGCAGACCGCCAGCGAAAGCCTGGCCACCGTTCTCCTCAGCAAACTTGGCCATACGCGCCTCCAGCTCCGGGCGGAAGTGGCGGATGAGACCTTGGATGGGCCAGGCGAAAGCCTCTCCCAGAGCTAAAAGTGTATTAGTTTCCGTATCGATATTGTAATTCTTGGACTACTTACCACAAATCGTGTGTCCTTCGACCTGCTTGGTAAGCTCCTGAAGCATATCAATCTCACGCTCACGGCCTTGGCCCTTTTCGAATCGCGACATGATCTGCTCAGTCCACTTGCTGCCTTCACGGCAGGGAGTGCACTGGCCGCAAGACTCGTGACGGTAGAAGTGGCTCAGACGGCTGATGGCGCGAACGACATCGGTGCTCTTGTCCATGACAATAACAGCAGCGGTGCCAAGACCAGACTGGCTGTCCTTTAGGGCGTCAAAGTCCATCAATTGGTCGTCGCAGATGTTCTTAGGGAGAATAGGAGTGGAAGAGCCACCGGGAATGATGGCCAGTAGGTTATCCCAGCCGCCGCGGACACCACCACAGTGCTTGTCAATGAGCTCACGGAGAGGGATAGACATCTCCTCTTCGACAGTGGCGGGGTTGTTGACGTGACCGGATATGCAGAAAAGTTTGGTACCCTGGTTACGCTCGCGACCGAAGCCGGCGAACCAGCTGCCGCCGCGGCGACAAATCGTGGGAGCGACGGCAATGGTCTCAACGTTGGCGACGGTGGAAGGGCAGCCAAAAAGACCAACGGCGGCAGGGAACGGGGGCTTGAGACGAGGCTTGCCAGGCTTGCCCTCGAGAGACTCGATCAGGGAAGTCTCCTCGCCGCAGACGTAGGCACCGGCACCGCGGTGGATGTAAACATCAAAGTCGTATCCGGAACCGCACGCGTTCTTGCCGATGAGGCCGTCCTTGTAGGCTTCGTTGATGGCTCTTTGGAGAACCTCGGCCTCGTAGACGAATTCGCCACGGATGTAGATGTAGGCGGCGGTGGCGTTCATGGCTCGGCCGGCAACGAGGCATCCCTCGATGAGCTTGTGAGGATCCTTGCGCATAATCTCGCGATCCTTGCAGGTGCCGGGCTCGCCTTCATCAGCATTGACGACGAGGTATCGGGGCTTGCTGTCCTTGTCCCAGTCCTTGAAGTTCATGAAAGACTGCAGGCCCATTGGTTAGTTGTGCCGTTCGTGGTCGCATCATCGCCACACCGAAGCGGACGCGCTAAAACGTACCCATTTCAAACCCGAGGGGAAACCGGCACCACCGCGGCCACGGAGACCAGAGGCCTTGACCTCGTTGATGATCCAGTCGTGTCCCTTGAGAATAATTTCTTTGGTCTTGTGCCAGTCGCCCATTTTCTTTGCGCTTGCGAGGTCGGCCGGGTATCGTCCGTACAAATTCTGGAAAATGCGGTCCTGATCCTTCAGGCCGCCGTAGGTTCGCTTCGGGGTGCCATCCTGGACGGTGGCCAGTCCTCTCACGGCAGTCCGCGAGACATTGACGGCCGTCTTGGGGACCGCTCTCGTGGACAGCATTTCGGTGGCTTCCGTTGAGCGGGTTGGGGGTTGAGAGACGTGCTGTGCGCTACTTCGACGGGCGAACTTGCAACTAATCTGAGCATCAGAAATGCGGACGATGTGGTTGGTCAATGCCAGCCAAATACCCTGACTAAGCGTCGGTGGTAGCAGATACCTCAAAACCCATACAAACTACTGTGGGTAGCTTGTACTGACCAGCATCATAGACTCGCTGCCATTCAGGCAGCCGCTAGGCCGAACTTGGACTCTCAGTTAAGAGCTTCCGCCTCCATACGTAGATGGCTTGTTACGAGCGCGTCCTGGACTTTGAACCTTAAAGCTCGCCATAACTTTCCCCGCAGTCGTTAGGTCTACTTCACGAGCCAAACTCTTCATTTCCCAAGTCGGCGACTCTTATCCATCTTTTACGGAGTATTCTGGTACATGCTATGTCGAGCAAACGCCATTCGATCCTACCTGCGATTGACAGATCTGGCCCCAAGCCGCCCGTCAACTTCTCTTCCACTCTCGTGATATCCGACAATGCCATTCTCCAGGGCACACACTCTATAACCATGCAGGCTGAAACAGTGATTCACCCTCGGTGCCGTTTCGAGTCTAATGAGGGTAGTGTTCTTATTGGACGACGCTGTATTGTTCACGAGCGAGCTCACATCGGCGCCCGGCCCGAGAATCCAGAAACCGCTGGAACCGGGGGTGTTGCCGTGGGCGACTATGTTCAGATAGAAGTCGGTTCCGTAATAGAGTCGGGTGGTACAGAAATCGGCGAAGGCAGCCTGATTCAAGTTGGGAGCAAGATTGGCAGTGGCACAAAAATTGGATCGGTATGTATCTTTGCACATTCAGCGTTTCCACACATTCGCAAGGCTAATGGCAGCCAAGAACTGCACAATATCTCCAATGTCCGTTGTTCCCCCCGGCAGTACATTACCCGACTATACTGTTGTCTATTCGAACGGCACGCAACGAACAGACCGGCGCGACGCGTCCGATATAAGAAAACTAGGCATGGTTAAGCAGATAGCTGTGCTACGACACATGATACCGAGCAACCCGGACAAGTTCAAGTAAAAAGCATCGAAGCAGATGTATTGCCGCTAGTTCTCCATACAACTCCATGGAAGCAAGGGCGCGAGTTTTCTACAGCTAGTGTGACAGGGCATTTTCAAAGAGCTTTCTAAGCTGGTCGCGCTCGGTCTCCAGCTCCTTGGCCAGGCCCGGGGCGAGCATGAGCACGCGGGCTTGCGGGAGAGTGCCCTCCACCAGAGCTTCGATGTGCTCGCTACCGAAGCCAAGATCCTTTAAGCCGCTAGGCTGGTCGCCGAGATCGGCCAAGAACTTGGTTAGGGCCTCGGCAAGGACTTCCCCTGCACTCTCTCGCTTCACGTTCGAAATATCAACACCAAAAGCCTCGGCAGCAGCAAGGTGGCGTTCAGGGTTAGAAGCGCCAGTGAAGCGGAAAACGGCTGGTGCCGATACGGCAACTGAGACACCGTGGGGAATCAGTGGTGCAGGAAGCTCATAGCCAGCGTGTCTATACCCGGTCGGGTTCTGTCCGGAGATGGGATATGACATGCCTATACATAGTTGTTAGATGCTGGTCATCTTGCATATAACACTAATACATCACATACCATGACAAAGATGGACTCCAGCGTTGCCAAATCCGACACCGGCGAGCGTAGCAGCAAGCAGCATTTCGCTCTGAGCCTCAAAATCATCGGGATTTTTGACCGCGCGAGGGAGGTACTTGACAGTAGCGCGTAGGGCGTGGAACGAGAAGACGTCGGAAATGGGGTTGGCACCCTGGTAGGCAGGTCGCAGGATGGGGTTGGCCGGGCGGGGAGTTCGCTCATTGTAAGGAATGGCGGTCCAAGACTCGAGCGAGTGGCACAGCACGTCCAGGCCGGAGCTGGCCATGACGGCCGCCGGCATGGTTCTCGTGTTGAGGGGATCGCAGATGCCCAGGGTCGGCTTGAGGTTGCGGTGGGCAACGCCCGTCTTGGCCTTTTTCGAGACGAGGTCAAAGATGGCGGTGCCGGTGGTCTCGCTACCCGTGCCGGCCGTCGTAGGCACAGCAATCAGAGGCTTCAGCGGCTTGTCGACAGGCCGGCCCTTGCCGAGGGGCGCATTGACAAAGTCGAGAAAATCGGCGTCGGGATAGCAGGTGTACAGATTCATGAGCTTGGCGGTATCCATGACCGAGCCACCGCCGACGGCGAGGAAGGCGTCGGGCTGGTACGGGCGCGACCAGGCAATGGCTTCCTTGACTCTGCACAAGATGGAGTGATGAGCAAAGTGCTCCCGCCTTCTCCGTAGTACACTGACTTGGGAAACACTTACGAGCTGTCCTTGGGCTCTACGCGGACATCGGCAAAGACTTCAAAGGGGATGCCCTCGCGCGTGAGGCCCTCGACGACCTGCTTCATGGCGTCGAGCTTCTCGACGGTGCGGTCGGTGACGACGGCGACGCGGCGGGCGCCGAGGTTCTTAAAGTCCATGCCGACCTCCTGCGTGACGCCGGGGCCGAAGCGGATGGACGAGGCCGCCATCTCAAAGGCGTACTCCTTGAGCGCCTCGGTCGTCTTGGTGGGCGTCGCGTAGCGGCGGCGGGCCGACCGGGACGCCGAGGGGGCCCGGGGCAGCACCGCCGGCTGCGACTGGTGGTAGCCCGGGTTGGAGTGGCAGGGGCACGACGGCGGGTGCGTGTACTGGATGGTGCGGAGGAGGCTGCTCGCGCGTACGGCCGCCTGGGGGAGGAAAGTCGAAAACGCGGTTAGCCATTGCATATGTGGTGTTGTGGGAGTTGGCCGCAATCCAAGGAAGGTCAGTCATCTTACGTTGGGCACTACTCGAACCGGCGCAACCATCGTGATGGTGATGTCTTGTAAATCACCGGCTTTTCAATTGGGGGTGGAAGATTGTGTCGTCTGGAAGCGCTGTTGAATTGGCAATGGAGAGAAGAAAAAAATATCAAGGCATGTGAGGGGGAAGCGAGACCGCTCAAGCACCCCCCCAAGAGCCTCGGGTGTTGCGCCGTACCCCGGATTTATGTGGTGCTCGCAGCGGGGCGAGCGGACCTGCCAGCATCGCGGCGTCGACAACCAAAGCCACCGTCGTTTCGGCGGCCGCAGACCGGGTTCTGGTGGGAAGGGAAAATGCTGGACATTTTTGAAAGCCGATTTTGCTCCTAGAGTACCAGTTTCGAACGTAAAATGAATCTAGCTATATCTGCGTAAATTATTGCTCAGCATCTCGTCGCGATCCCCGCGTCCCCCCGCAGATCAGCACCGGGCCGTGACACCCGCGATACCCGACGGAGGGAACATCTGCACCGCGGACAGAGAGTTATCGAGCAAAGCAGTCGCCGGTTCTCATCTAAATGTTACTGACTCTTTTAGTGTCCATCTAGAATCCACATCAATGGGCGTCACAATGTGAGTCCTATTTTATGTCCGCACGACATCAACCTCAGACAAGTGCCAGCGTACCCTACAGCACTCTTCGCCGGGAAATCAGCGCATGTCCGCGTCGCTGCCATCGTGTCTGGCGTATCTTTTGCTATTTTAGCACATTTGCATAATTTTGGACAAGATTGAGGCTTCTTTTCATTATTTTTTACCGTGGCGTGGGATTCGATGGCGCGATTCTGCTGCTAGAGTTCCTGGCTACATGATCGGGCAAGCACAAAGGTGTTCGAGGGTTTGCGGCGGTGATTGACCTCAACATAGATGCACAAACAGAGCAGTAACCATGTGCAAGACTTGAAGATCGTTAGAGCTGAGCTCGACACTAGGCCGAACCTGGAAAACAGAACACGATAGTAACGAGGCTGCCTTGGTTTCTCCACATCCCTACGTCTCGACGAGTTGGACGGCCACGTACCCCATATCGTTGACTCATTGATTGTAAACGTCGTCACAGTCGTCAGCTACAGTCGAATTCTGCATTACAACCCCTCAGGCCGTTGACACGTTCAGTGTAAAAGCTCTACCGTTGCCGACAGACGTCACTCTTCATCGAGGGTTTTCGTCCACGGTGGCAAGCAACAACAGCGCTGCGCCAAAATCAAGAGCAAGCACAATCATGGCTCAACCTGAAACGAAGTCTGACCGAATGAGAGTGCGCGAGGCAATTCCAGGACTTCGTCTTGGCTTCTTCAAGCCGGGAAAACTCAACTCCATCACCGATGTTCCTGGCGTGTTGGTCGATGTGACGACTATCCAGTCTGAAGACAGGAACGTCAATACTGGACTCACAACGATTATACCGAGGAAGGACTGGCATAAATACTGCGGCTTCTCCGGAATATTCCGATTTAATGGATGCGGAGAGCTGACGGGATCTCACTGGATCGAAGAAACCGGTCTCCTCACCTCGCCGATCATTCTCACATCTACTGCAGCAGTTGGCGACGCCTACCGGGGCATCTACGAGTACTGCTACCGATATCATCTAGACGCGGAAGGTGAAATGCCTCTTTTCATTGTCCCCGTCGTTGGAGAGACGTATGATGGATTTCTGAGTGAACACAGCCGGTTCCCATTGACATCAGAGCATGTCATCGACAGCATCAAAAACGCTTCTTCAGACGCTGTCCCAGAAGGTTGCACAGGTGGCGGAACCGGCATGATTTGCCACAGATTCAAGGCCGGCACGGGGTCCAGCAGCCGAATTGTCAAGGGCGTCGACGAATCGGGCAACGAGGTTGACTACACTGTTGGCGTGCTCGTGCAGGCCAACTATGGCGGCGCCGACACATTCCACGTCGGCGGTGTCCCTGTCGGCGCGATCCTCAAGGACGAGCGGGAGGCGGCACAGACGGGCCCGGAGGAGTCGTCTGAGAAGAAAGTCAGGAAAGACGGCAGCATCATCATTGTGATTGCGACGGATGCGCCGTTGCTGCCTATCCAGCTGCAGCGTCTGGCGAAGCGTGCCACAGTCGGCCTCGCCAAGGTGGGTGGCTACGGCAACAATACCTCTGGCGACATCTTCCTGGCCTTTTCCACAGCAAACAAGATTCCTTACCAGCAACTGTCCATGTCGGGCCAGGCGCCGCGTCCCGTCAACCCTCATCAGCCCAGCCCGGTGACGGTGCAGATGACGGACAATGATTCCATCAATGGGCTCTTCGAGTCGGCGGCCGATGCGACCGAGGAAGCCATCTACAATGCCATTTTCATGGGCACAACCATGACTGGGTTCAAAGGTAGAACGGTAGAGGCGGTGGATATTGACAAGATCAAAGCAATTGTTGAGAAGCGGCTGTAATGGGCTGCCGTAGATTAAGTCAACCCGGCAGGCCAGGGCAGCGGCCTTTTCCGTTGGAGCTGTCGCTTCAGGGGGTCTAGATACCGGCTCAGCGGGGTCTAGTGCTGAAAAGAGCGTCAGTAGGCCAACCAGGAGGATTTCAGCCAAACACTGTAAATTGGGTAGGTAGGCAGATATTTAGCGCTTGAAACCTCGCTGGCGAAGCAGCTCGAGGTCAAGCTACAGGTCGTCACAAACCCTGGTAACCCAAGGCAGACCCACCACCGCGTTCCCGCACCCGCACCCGCACTCCTGAACTCCAGCCGCGACGCTCCCGCCACCTCCAATCACCCTGCTCAGCATTCCCGACATCACTCCTTTGTGCCGCCGCTGGCTGCACCATTATGCTGCGCCGTCATCTCCCGACCTCTGCTTCATGACCTTTTTCGCATCCCGAGATGGACCGCGCAAACGGAGCCGGCTCTGGCGCGGCGACCAGCAGGGCCGAGCGATTCGAGGATGAGAAGCGTCGCATAATCGAGAGCTGCTTCAGCAAAAAAGACCAAGATGGCTCTAGTAAGCCTGCACCTTTTACCATCCCAGCACCGCGCACGTAAAAATACTTTCTCAGTGCCTCCAACTGACACTTCTTCAGTGATCGAGACATACATCACCCACATTAAAATCACAGAATACTCAACACACCCTACGTCACCCCCTCCTCCCCAAGCCCGAACGCCCGATTCCGAGAAACCTCGAGTCATCATCGTCGCCGTCCGTCAATCAGGCCGAGTGCGCATGCACAAATCCAAAGAAAACGCCAACGGCACCTTTTCAATCGGCAAGACCTGGAACCTCGATGATCTCAGCCATATCGAATCTTACACCGGGCCTCAGGTCAGCCCCAACCTGCGCGATTGGGCTGGCGAAACTGGCTTCACAGTCACTCTTGGAAAGCAATATTATTGGCAAGCTCAAACAGACAAGGAAAAGAAGTTCTTCGTCGCAAGCTTGATCAAAATCTATAACAAATATACTGGTGGCAAGGTTCCTGAGCTGAGTGGATTCGATCCGAGGGAGCAAGAACAAGTCCTTGGAGCTGGTAGGCGTCAAGGTTCTGCACCTCCACGGCCAATTGCGACGCCGACTTCGCAAACAAACCCCGGACAGGACTCGGCGCCCTCATCGGTCACGTCGACGCCGTCTGGCGCAGCGCGCCAAGCGACCCCCGACTCTTTCAGGCTCCAAAAACCGCCTTTCCGTCCTCCTCTGAATGGCGCAAACTCTCCAGCGAGCAGCTTCGAATCTTCATTCTCCAAAGAGCGATCTGATCGACCACCTCCGCCACGATGGGCTGCACAAAACAACAAAAGCCAAGAGTCTTTTGCAACCTCCATCTCGGCCTCGGCGCGAAGTGACGACACCATCAGTCAGCCTCCCAGGTCACGCAACGGGCCGAATGTCCCCGCCATCCCCGGCAGGTTTGGCGAATCTCGCGATATACCAGAACAGCCGCCCAATGCGCCCCAGGGCTCCGAAGTGCCGCCTCCAGAGCGTCGTCGACCTCCCATGGATCCCTCGCGCCCAATGGACAGGGACGTTGTACCGCCGCCTCTGAATAGCCCCATTAACAAGAAAGAGCCCGTGTTGCCGCCACCTCGCAGCAGCGATAGAAATTCACCCTTGAAAGGCCCACCCGGGCACGCTGTGGAGGATGAGTCCTCTCCAGAAACACTGAAACCGAGCGTTATGACACCCCCAGCTTTGACGCGCGTGAAGAGTGAAAGTGGTTCTGTTTCTCAGTCAGACGAGTCTGTACAATCGCCACCTCCCGTTGCTGCTGAACCGGAGGAATCGCGCCCGGGTCTGGGGCCCATGATCAAATCGAAGAAGTCGAGAGGTGATATTGCTGGCGTGTTCTGGAAAGCTGCAAATGCTGCTACTGCTGCGTCAGCCTTCAAACCACGCCCTGGTGGCGCCGCAGAGAGGCTGCGACTGGCTCAAGCCCAGCAGAAGACGGCTGAAGGCCCAGACGGCATCACCGGCGTGGTCCCTGCGCCCCCTCGACCAATGTCAAGAGACAAGCGGCCGGAGACCCCCGAAGCTGCTCCAGCAGCTCCGGCCATTACACAATCCAACTTGCCTGCCCCCTCCCCCCCGCCGACTGTCCCTGTGCCACCACCACCGGAGCCCAGCGTGCCTGAAGTTACCGTGACTCCCACGCCGCCGCCAGTATCAGAACCCCAGTCACCGAAGAAGGCCGGGCCCAGCGAAGCTGCTATCAAAAAGGCAGAAGAGGCCGCCAAGGAGAAAGCAGCTCGGGCAGCCGCGGCCAGCAACGACTCGAGATACCTTCAAGCACTTGGAGTTGACCCAACACTATTGGATGGGCGAAGTCAAGAATTCGGAAAATGGCTGGACTATTTTGGCTGGGTCCCTGGTGACAAGATGCGCTCGCACAATGTCGAAGAATTGGGAATCGACATTGAGAGAGAGCTTAACAAGGCGCAGGCTGGTGGTTGGCTTGCTCGATTCCGCGAGGAAGACGAACGAGTTGATGCTATCAAACAAGGTGTTGACCTGGCCATCGCCGAGTGTGAAGAGCTGGATAATCTCCTTACTCTATATTCTGTGGAGCTTTCGACATTGTCAGACGATATTGCGTATATCGAGGCGCAAGGCCAAGGCCTGCAGGTCCAGACTGCAAATCAGAAATTACTCAAGAAAGAGCTCGAGTCCCTTCTCGCGACTTGCGCAATTACGAGCAACGATCTCGAAGCCCTTCATTTAGCGCCTCTGGACAACCTACGTGGCTTGGAAGATGCAGAAGCATCTCTGGTTGTACTTTTCAAGGCAATGGTCAAGATTGATCCTAAACTGAAAGAAGGGACGGGTGGCGCTCGAGTTGACCAAGAGTCAAGCCTCAACAGCAACTATGGCCAAATGCGCATTGTGCGAGAGAAGAAGCAAATGTACATGCAAGAGAGCGGTCTTTTCATGCGCCGTTTTGTTGAGTTCATGGCAAGGCAGTTTGACGAAGCATACGCAGAAACAAAACGTGCTCTGGATGGCGCCTTGTCGAAAAAGGCCGACGCCAGTCATCACAATAGCGGGAGAGAGCTTCTCTGGAAGTACAGCCCTCTGATGCTCTATACCAGGGACGTTGATCTCGAGAACTGGAACCGCCTCCTTCAAATATACCAGGACAAGAGCCAGCCGCTTTACAAGACAGAGTTTCAGAACGTCATCACGCATTGGCGCAAGAATGCTAGGAAGATGACGGGGGATGAAGCCGAGATGCTGTTCACATCGCAAGTTGAGAAGCAGCAGGAAGGCGTTGCCACAGCAGCAAGAAAGCTGACAGTTAAGAGAAGTCAAACATTAGCGAGGGCTCTGCGATCACCGCTTGCAGATGGCAATTCGCGTGCTGCTGAGAAAAGCGCAGGAGATAGTCGTTTAATGCCGTTCGAAATCTTTGGCGCCGTCCTCGACGAACTTCTTCCACTGGTCGAGATGGAACAGAATTTCATCATCGACTTCTTCCACGCCTCAACACTCGAGTCGCTTGACTTTGCTGACACGGTATCGGCGGTACCTCCGCATAGCCGTCGCGGCGGGGACTTGAAGCGCCATCGGCTTATGGAGCCTGATAGGGAACTAGCCCGCCGCGTAACGCGTTCCATGGAGATTATATTCACATTTTTGGAAACCGAAATTCAACGTCTGATGGAATGGGTTCTGGGCCAATTTCCGCTGCAAGGTGTTGGCGTGCTCGCAGTCCTCGAGAAGAAAATATCCGAAATCAGCCAATCCAACCAGGACTATTTGAACACCACACTACGAAAAGTACTCGGCTTACTCGAAGGTCGCTTCAACAAGTTTGTTGAGGAACAACTTCATGCCATTGAGGAGACCAAGGTCAAGATCAACAAACGCAAAGGTGTGATATCCTTTATTCGCGTGTTCCCGACCTTCCTCACTGCAGTTGAGAATATGATTGATGGCTCGGATCCAAAGCTGCCCCTACGCCGCTTGATTGATGGCCAATATGAAAGAATCCTAAAGCAGATGTTCGACTCACTCAAGGCCATTGCGCGCGAGGACCCCACGGGTGGTCTTGCCGTCGGCACGAATGATCCCGAAGGCAAGGAAGCTCTTAATTTCCATATTCTGTTGATTGAGAACATGAATCACTTCCTCGAGGAGACAGACGCGCGTGGGTTAGAGGTGCTTGAAACCGGGAAGGATGAGGCCAACCGTGAATATCATGAGCACATGGATCTATACCTCAATGCCGTGATGCGCCGACCATTGGGAAAATTGCTCGATCACCTCGAAAACATTGAAGCACAGATTCAGACGGGCAAGTCGCCGACTGCCATTGCCAGACAGCCATCCAACAGCCAGGCCGTCTTTGTCAAGGTGCTCAGCCTGTACGATGCCAAAGACCTCCGCAAGGGTATTGATGCCCTGCGCAAGCGCGTCGAGAAGCACTTTGGCGATGCTGACGAGCCTGCACTCAGCCGTGGCCTCGTCGCCAAGGTGCTGACGGAATGCGAGAACTTTTACGTCAAGGTCGAGAACAGGATTGGCAGTGTGACGACTAATGTTTACGGAGGCGATGTGCCGTTTGAGTGGCCTAGAGCGGAAGTCAAGGCAGCCTTCCGAGACAGATGATCAAAGACGCACATACTGGCACGTAGTTGAATCTTATACGACGACTGGGCAGGGGTCAAGAGTGGCCACTCTGGATGATTTTCTTGCTGTGTGTACGATTAAGGATGGGCATTTGGACTTAGAAATGTTGATGATGAGGGGCTCTGCATTAGGCCGGTTCTTATCGGCATCAGCAGCGCTGCTGGCCGGCAATTTGAATTTCAGTATCAAAGCAGAATAAAAAGCATCGAAAGCCAAGTCTCTTGATTCGATATTTTCTACTACTGATGCCAGGTGTTGCACCTAGACTTGCCTTGTGCATGTGCAGGTCCGGGCGCTTGATGCGGCGGAACCAATTAAAGTGGACGCGTTGGGCGCGTCTCGTGCGCCTTCTTGTGCGCGTCGACTTACACTACACTCCGCCACTTGACACGACGGCGAGCCATTATCGAGGGCACCACGCCATACCATCCTGCTCGAAATTGATCTGTCGAGAGCTCAAAGAGACCTTGGACAAGCTTTGAAAGAACCGAAGTCTGCTCTGGTCCTCGATTTGAGGCGCGACGCTTGTTTACGTCTCCACCCACCGCCTGTTCCAATCATGACACCACGTACGAGATCCGGAGGTGCAGCGTCGCCATCCAGTATCATCTATAAATCAACCCCAACTCTCAGACAAACACAATTTCCTGCTCGAAGAAGGAGGGTTCGCACATATGGCAAGCGCAGTCGCAGAAGCTTGGGTGGCGACGACGAGGAAGCGGAGGAGGACAAAGAGGGCGGCAGCGCACAGCCAACCCCGAACCTGAAACAGAAGACGCTCACGCAGTATGACTTTGCATCGAGCAGCTTCGATGCCGAGAGCGTCGTGGAGCTTTCTGATGCGAGCGACGTCGAGAAGCTGGAAAAGGTGGACGACACGGGCGATGCGGAAAAAGAGAATAACGTACCGAAAGGCACCAAGCGCAGAAGATCAGCTGCGACAACGCGCGCACCGCTACACCCTATACTTGATCTGGAGGAGGAGAGAGTAGAAGAAGAAAAGGGAGAGGAGGAGCTACGGGTTCCAGATACGGAAGCGGAAGAGGAGGAGGAGGAGGATGGCGATGAAGGGCCTATCCTGAGGGGACGTCGCCGGGTCGGATTCACAAGCACAGCAAAGGCAAAGCGTAGACGGACACTGGGCGAAGAACATCGCATGAGCACCATGAAAAAAAGCAAGACATCACGAAGGAGGACGCTGGGCGATTCGCCAGTTGCCGGGCCCTCTGCATCTCGATACCACACGCAGACATTGACGCAGTTTATCGGCCGCAAAACGTCCTTTGTTGCCGACTCGGACGACGAAGAGCTGGGTGATGCCGAGAATGATGGCTTCCTGGAGTGGCTCGGTGCGGAGGAAGATGAGCCACAGAGTCCGAGCATGGGCACACAGGCGAGCAAAAGGGCAGGCAAAGCGGTTACTGTTTCTTCTCCTGCGCCCGTCGTCTGGGAGGACAACCACAGCCCCTCGCCGCGCCGCAGCGTCAGAAGGGCAAGGCCGGCGACGACGACAACGACGCAGACTGGAGGCGACCAGTCACGCGAGGAGTCGGTCGTGCCGCAGACGCCCATCAAGAGCATCCGCTTCAACCTGCCGCCTTCTGCGCAGCACATGATTACCTCACCTTCGCCGACACGCATGGCTGCCATATATGGCGCGCCCAATACGGACGCATCACCGTCGTCGCAGCGACAGAAGAATAGAAAGAAGAAGCAGAGTCCGTTGAAGCCACTTGCTGAGCTCACGGGCCAGCCGAGACAGCGCATTAGCAGCCCGGCCAAGAAACCGGAGCTTGTCATTGAGGATTCCTACGCCACAGACGGCTGGAGCTCCGTCGGAGGCACGCAGGCGCGCCTCGGCACACCCTCGCAGACGCAGACGGATGTCTTTAGCACGCCGGCGGAGGAGATGGCGCCACAACAGCCTCCTGCTGCAGGAAGCGCATTAACCTCGGCCAGTAACAAGAAGGAGGAAAAGGAAGACGAGAGTCCACAGACACAGAGTCATGACGAACAGGTGGAGGAGCAGCAGTTCTACGGCGCCCTCTCCCAGATTGTGCCGGATAGCGCCGCCGTGAGCCAGCAACTAGCACCAGTGACGCCCAAGAAAGCCACACGATCCACAGAAGAACCTGCGGTCGTCGTTGTCGGCGAGGAGCGAGAGATTCCAGACTCCGACGAGGAAGAGGTTGACTTTGGCGCGGAGAGCGATGATGCCGGCGGCGAGGCCGACGAGTCACGCTTCGCCGCCGGCGCTGAGACGCAGCTTCTCATGGACCAGCTGCAGTCCAGCGTGCGTAAATGGAGCGGCATGCCACGCGCTGGCCACGCATCGTCGTCGTCAGTGGCATCGCCGCACGCGCCTCGCACCTCGAGTCCTGTCCCAACACCCGGTTCCGCAGCCACGCCGGCATCTGCACCTCCCTCTTCCTCCCTCAAACCGCTGACCACCACGACCAAGCCCAAACAACAGCAGCAGCAGCAGCAGCAGCAGCAGCAGCCGCCACACCCTGCTGCCGTCACGCACGACATTCCAATCACGCACCACCGCTGCGCACCCCTTCGGAAGCCTCTTCACCGACCGCAGGAGCCACTGGACACGCAAGGCCTACCGCTGCTTGAGTCGCAGCGCGTCGCCCTCGCCACTCTGCAGGGCTTCACGCCTGCCTCCGCGCGCACCGACATTCTCCTGCCGCTGTCGCAAGCCACGCTCGCCAACCTGCTCTCCGGCCACCAAAACGCCGTCGTCATGCCCTTTAAGATCCCCGCGCAGGTGGTGCGCTTCTGGCTCCTCCACGACAACGTCCTGCGGTACCTTGCCTGCGTCGTCGGCCACGACCACGACCTCAAGCAAGACAATGGCTGCGGCGGCCACGGCACCTGGACGTACCAAGTCGGCCAGGTCTACGAGCTCAACAACCCCATGCAGGAAGAGGACATGCGGGCCGAGGACTGGGTCCACGGCCGCATAAACCGCTACGTCTACTTTCCGCCCGCCGTCGTGAGCCAGTTGCTCTGGAACCTCCGCCACGCCCTCTTTCCGGACCCCGCCGACGAAGCAGCGGCCGCCACCACACCAGCGCACCCGGTCGCCTTGTCGTTGTCGTCGTCGTCGCCGCTGCGGCGGTCCTCCAGGCTATCCACACCGGCGAGGAGGAGACATGGCCAGCCAAACAGCTCCCCGTCCCCGCTGTCGTCGCATACACGATCGCTGCTGCCGCCACCGTCGACGATGCCGGCGCCGCTGGCGCCAGCCAGACCCAGCCACGCAGGCAAGAGGCAGCACCACACGCAGCAGCCGGCCCCGATGCGACACCATCCGTCGCAGTCGTCGCTCGTGCGCCCCTCACAGGCCACTACCGCCTCCCAGGCGTCGACCGTGGACAGCACTCCTTTGCCCCTGGCCAAGACGACAACAGCGGCCGGAGTACCGCCCGTCATTCCACGCATCGGCGGCGACGAGTCGTCCGAGAGCCTCGTCTTTGACGACCACGGCGGGTCGTCGATTCCGATGCCGTACAGCGGCATCTACTCGGGGCTGGACAACCTCGAGGCCTCGCAGCTCCTGACCAAGAGCCAGATACTGCCCGACAGCCTCATCCAGGATGAAGAAGAGCCGCCGCAGGGCCGCGCACCGGATGAGATATGGGACTCAGAGGAGGAGGAAGAATAAACACAGTGGGCGAGAGGGCGATGGGATGGCTTGACCGTGTGCAAACGGTGCTAGGAAAGAAAAAAGGACACGAATTATGAAGCTGATTTTATTTACTCTGTAACCATTTGAGCCAGTTTTGTTTACATGGAAGATGCACTCGAACCAACATTTTATTCATAGGCGAATATTCCCATACTTCATTTTTGATGCTAATGCCAGGTCTATATAGTCAAAGGAAAATAACAATTTACAAGTCTGTGACCCGTTGACACAACAATCAACCACCTCTCTCATATGCTCTCGTTTTCAACCCGCATCGGCCATAATCTCATAGATAAATCAATAATGCAGATACCAATGTCGGCCAGAGAAGCATGATTGCGCGATTCGGTTCGTTGGTGTCACACTAAAACACCAAAAAGTAGAGTTGTGAAAGTACGTATATTTCAAAACAGCGATTAGGAAAGATGAAAGGCTCCTTGGCCCTCCTTCATCGCGGTAAGCAGCCGTTTTCTCATGGTATCATGGTCGGTATAGTCGGGGAGCTTGAGATAGTTGACGCAGGTCATTACACTCGGCAAGTAGTCGTCCGAAGTATATGGGTGCTCGCTCGGTTTGCAGACGACAGTAAACATGGGCGTGAGGCTGCGGAACCCTCCAATGGGAAGCTTCGGGCTTCCCGTGATAAACTGAAGGAACTCGCGGCGCTCGCTCAGATCAAACTCGCTCATGACCTGCAGTAAATTGCTTACGCTGCGGCTGTCCATGTTGTATCCGTGGTCGGCCTTGATGGAGTCGGTGAGAGCTGGAAGTTTGTTAACTTTATGCTCAAGACGATGCAACATGAGTCCAACTTACTTTCAAGTGACCAGTCCTCATTTACTTTGCCAAATAGCGCGACCAACTCGGCAGGAGTGAAGGCGCTCAATGCGGTGTATGGGAACACCTGGGAAAAGCCAATTGTAAATGCCTCGACTTGTGCGCGCACGCCCGAGCCGAGGGTCATGTCGATGACCTTGTCTAGATAAGCGTCAACATTTTCAATTGTGACACGCTTTTGTGACCCATTTGCTTCTAGCTCAATGCCAGGATAGCCAGGGAGGGTAAAGTCGAGGCACAGATCATCCAGTCGCACGCCATCGATGGAAATATTCTCGGTATCAGCGACCTTTTGCGCGGGTGTTCGGTTTGGATCCTCGTCAATGTCTTTCTTGGCAATGGAGTACCTCTTGATTGCCTTGAGCGATCTGGCAAGACCGGGATCGACGACCTTGACAGCGCCCAAAGACGGCTTCACACCTGTCGCAGCAACATCGCTGATGCGGAAGAAGGTTGGGTTGAAGTGGATGTCAATGATGCGCGAATCAATCATGGAACGTGCAATAAACTTTCCGAGAATCCTGAACAAGTGCAAAACACGCTCTCCGTTGGGTGTGCTCAGTTCTTCTGTACTCAGGGGCCGAGGGAAGAGTCCAGACGGACCAGACACAAACTCGTCGGATCCGGTGTTGTCAATGTCTCGCCAGAGACGCAGCTTCTTTTTAGCAAATTCCATGGAAACCGTAGAATAAAATTCCAGGGTAGGTCCCAGACCAGTACCAACTTCCTCAAAATATTCCACCTCTAGTATACTCTGAGAAGCGCCATAGAGCTCCATGACCTTGAGAGCCGACTCGAGAATTTTAAGGCGGGAGATTCGGACCTTTTGTCGTTGGAGGCGGCCCAAGAAGGGCCGTTCATTGTGGCGATCTCGGCGGTTGTCCTCAGCTTGCGCATTCTGCCATCGCGCCATCGATCGGGCATAACCAAACGAAGTAGACTGAAGGAAGAGATGGCGGGTCTCAAACGGAAAAAGAAATGGGTAGAGTCGAGCCAAGTCTTCTGACCAGCTGGGCAAACAGCTGCTGGCCACAATGAGCGGCTCTTCCAGCTGGCGGTTGAGCTTGGCTGTCAACTTTGTGCTGACAAACTGCGAAGGTGGCTCGACGTTGAAGCCGACGGGCTGCTGGTCGGTTGTGATCAGAACGTCCTCAATGTTCTCGTTGAGCTCATGCAAAATGTTGAGTAGACGAAGAATCGACGCTGTAGTGGGGTTTTTGGCGAGCGATGCGGGAATGCCATCCTGAGAGTCCGACTCCGTCTCGGTGTTTGCAGTAACCGACGTAGACACGGCCCCTGGAGGACCAGGAACTCGCTTGAACTTGATGGGATGCGTGGCGGACCATATACTACGACTGATGTGCTGGTCTTCGGCCTTGCTGGCAGACATGAACACCGCGCGATAAATTGTTGTCTCGTTGGTGATTACCTTGTCATCTAAAGAGAACTCAATGTGCCAGTCTTGCGGAACAGATTGCAGAGCCGATGAATAAGACATGGGCCGTGATGAAGCAGCCGGCGCAGAAGCAGCCGACGCAGAAGCAGCCGGCGTCTGCTTCAGCTCACTAGGGTGCTTATCAGCGCTCGAGGGAGTTGCGACCTTGGTACCATCTTCCTTGCGAGCGATCACGCTTCCAGTCTTTGCAACTTCAAAGTCAATCGCAGAAGGATCGTCGGGGTTAGGGATATCTGGTTCTTCGTCCATATCCTCAAGCTCACCAACAATTGCATCTAGAGCGCTAGCGTCTGCGATGTCCTCATCATCTTCGCTAATTTGCTTTTCGTCAGCGCACTCCAGGTTGGTTTGCTCGCCCTCGTTATCAGGTGCGCGATTAGCGGGAGATGCAGCTTCAGATGTCGGCGCCTGGCGACGAGAAGATCTCCTCAAACTCTTTCCAGAGCGTGAAGGCCCCCCGCCCTGGTCAGCGTTTGTGGGGGTTGTAGGGTGGCGTGGTGGCTTGCTATTGACCGCGCGTCGCAAGTGCGGTGCGCCGGAAGCCATGCCGGCCAAAGGAGGCGGAGGAGGAGGCGGCACGGTGCCAGGGCCGAATAGAGAGCTATCAGCGAGACGTGAGCCAGGCGGACCGCCTAGAGGGAGTCCGGCCATGGCGGCAAGAGCCTGTGTCAGTCCGTCACGTCTTGCAACGCGTGGGCGCTCAGAAAGACTGATGCGTGGGCGTAGATAATCGTCAAGTGACCTGAATGTGGCAATAGCATGTATGGAAACCATTATGTTTCTATACGGACGGGGAATATTTGAGTCCTCGTCGGCCACAAGCCGAAGACGAATCTGCTTGCCGAGCATCGAAGCTGGGCTGGTGCGGTTGCCGTCAAAGGTGTTGTGATGAACGGTGACAACTTCATAGTGCTCTGATCTACTGAGCAAGTCTTGAAGCTTGTGGATCATCATGCTGAAAGGCGTGGCTGGAGACTCAGCTATTGCCATCTTTGGCTTGGACTTCATGCTCTTGCTCATGAAGACTTCCAAGAACGTGGATTGCGCTGAACGAGCCAATTCTTCGTTTGGATTGCTCAAGACTTCTACCAAGGACCGTACAAGGCCGGATGACAAAAGCTCCGCGCTTGTTACACTTTCAAGCACATCGGTATCGAATTGGGCTGCTAGTCGGGTGAACAGAGCTTTTCCAGTAGATGGTGATGAATCAGTCGACGTGCGTCGCAAGTAGAATGCCTCTAGGTCATCAGCTAGCCTCGTTAGGCCATCCAGGATAAGGCTTGCCTTGGCCTTCATGTCGCGACTATGGCTTTGATTTTCATGCGACTCAAGGAACTTCTTTGCGACCTGGCAAATGCGAATCTTTGTGGCTCGAGAATCTGAAAGATACCTGCGCGGAGGCGCGGCCGGCTCAGAGGCTGAGGACGAGCCGGAGCTAACGGGAGATTCGGCGGCTACGTTTTCGCCTTGTTCTTGGTCATCCTGGTCGTCATCCTCTTCATCCTCGGGCTCGGCGATCTCGGGCTCGCCGTGATCTTGTTCAATCTGAATGTTGTCCTCTTCCTCGTCTTCTTCGCCTTCTTCGTCAGCATGATCCTCATCGCCTACGTTGTCGTCATCGTCTTCCAATGTGGGCGAGCTTTCTCTGCCATTGTCGTTGTTGCCTTTCTTTGCCGGGCGGTCGGCGGACTCTTCGGGAGCTTGGGTGGAAAGTTTTTCGATTTCGAGAATAACGCCTTCTCTGTAAAGCTGGTAACGGTATATTCTGTCGAGGCGGCTGAGGAGTAGTTCCGTAGCCTGTAGGCCAAGCATGACAAGACTGGGATGATCTTGCTGAGAAAGAATAGAAGCAAGGAAAGAGGCGTATGGTACAGGAACAAGAGATTCTTCGAGGATCTTTTCATCGAGATTGGAGAGCATTTTGATCTGTGCTTGGAGAACCTTTTGCCGAACACTCAAGTTGACTGTGCTTGAGAAGACGTCTGTCAAGGTCGGGAATATGATCAAAGCGAAACGTCTAACTTCATCTTTACAGTCGTTGAGAAGCGATAGGCGCTTTTCTGCGGGGGACTGCTGAGTACCATCTGCAGCTGTGGCAGACTCTGGAGGTGGTCCATGAAACTCGACAAAGTCGCCATACAACGGGTCGGCGTCCTCGGGAAGTCCGGGTAGTAACTCGCAGATGACGTTCAGAGTTTCGATAATCTGTTCGCGTGGTCGATGGATGAGGGCTTGCATGATGATGACGCTGTCGAGTTTGGATGCAACGTCCTCGGTGCCACTCGGCGGAGAAACACCAGTCAAGATTTGGTAAAGAGTTTCGACAACATGGAGCTTGAAGAGCTCCGCAGAAAGCTGGGGACTGGCCCGAGCAGTGAAAGCCAAGACGCGCAAGAACTGAGTGTGAATACTGGACCCAATAAGATTAGTCGTTCCGGGAACCAGCAAGCGCAAAACGGCACGTAATAGATCAACGCTGACAAGCTCCTCAAGCTTCGGGGACTGATGTTTAAAACTCTCGACAATGCCGGAGACACATAGCGAAGCTTGCTCAACAACGCGCTGATCGTTGCTACCCAAGACGTTGAGAAGAATCGGCATGACGTCTCGCACAACCGGGAAGGAATCGTCGGGGATATTTCTGCAGCAATTGGCCGCAATAGTCACAGCAGTTCTCTGAGTACTCGTCGCAAAGAAGTCGAGATATGATAGACAAGCTGTAAGGCCACCTTCACGGACAATGCTGGAAGGATACTCGACGGATATCTTCTCCAGAGTGCTGAGGGATTGCTCAGCCAAATCGATGAACGAAATCTCCAGAAGCTTTGAGCACAGCACTGGCACGGCATTCCCATACACCACATTTGCGACGCTGGCGGGCAAAGCCTCCATCAAATTGGCCAGACAGCGACAAGCAAGGAGCATCACTTCTGGACTCTCTTCTTTGTTCATCAGCTGTACTAGCTCCTTAACAAAGGCATCGGGTGAAAAGTGGCCAGCGAGATTGTCTTCATTGGAGACCAAAAGAAGCTCAGACAACTCTTGCAAAGCAATGACCTGGACGGAGAGATCATCCTCGCGAAGGTTGTTCAAAAGCTCACGTAAACGAGCCGTCAAACCAGACATCATTCCTGTCAGGGCACGAAGGGTATTAGACAATCCAGCTGCGCCGAATGCGCCAAACGGGTCGCTATCATCGTTGTCGCCAAAAGCATCGCCGTGATCGTTTTCGTCGTCGTCGTCGTCATCCTCATCATTGCCGTCCTCGTCACCGTGCTGCTCATCTGCATCCTCGTCATTGTCGGCGTCTTCGCTATCGTCGGCGTCTTTTGTTTTCTTTGTAGAGGCTTGGTGGATTGACTGAAGATTATTTCTGCTACCATCGGTACCACCCATTACGGTGTCTTCATCTGCCCTGGCGGCGAGGCGCTTGGATCGCCGAGAGAGGGGAGACTGCTCATCTTGAATGTCTATCCTGTGGTTAGTATAGCCTGCACCGAGGCTTTTGTCGTGGGTGCGTAGAAACTCACCAGGAGGGCTATGGGTCGACTTTTTGCTGCGGCTCTCCCGTCTATTCGGAGTGTTGGCCGGCGAATGGTCATGTGTGGCTTCTCTAAGACCAGTGCGATTACTGACGGGTATTAGCATACGTACAGAGCGGCGGAAAGAGAGCGATTTGCGGCTCACCTGGAACCGTCCATTATAGCAGAAGCCTTTCCTTTCCAGAGAGCCTTGGGCGGCGCTTTGGCGTTTGCACTGGGAGGCACAGTGGTGGCCGTGCCTTCGGGTATCTTTTGCCTTTTAGATCTGCGGTCCAAGGAGCTGGGGCGGCTGATAGTAGCCGGGAGCTTGGAGCCCACCGAGGCCTTGCGTTTGTTGCGAGGGGGTAGCAGAGGGGTATTGGGGGAAGTCGAGCGATCGGCGGAATCGGGGGTAGGTCTGGTGGCGTTTGGTGCCGCCGAAGTCTGGGCCACCTGGCTGGCAGCTTGACGGGCAGACGACCTGGTAATTCTGGGACTCATGAGCAACTGGTTATTCGGAATGTTCGTGTGCGTGCAGGATCGGCCGGCGAGGCTGGGCTGATATTGCACTGGCAGAAGGCTTTCAAGAACGAGACGGCAGGATGCTTCTACAGCGCATGCTGAAGATCAAAATAGCATGCAAGAAAAAAGGCAGGAAGGTGAAGTGGCAACAAGCTGGGAAACAAAATTTCATGGGCCGTTTAGGTTGAACGGTCGCCGTTGGGCACATGTGATGCTTGGTCGAGGAAGAGTTGACCGTGGGCGTGCCGTTTGTGGCAGGCAGGACGAAGAGGTCAAACGGGCGATGGACTAGCAGGCAGCAGACAGGAATCGCGTGCGGCGAGCAGTTGGAAGTGACTGGAAAGTTGGAAGACCGGGGCCGACAGGATGTTGGCAGTGAATCGACTCGGCCGACCGAAGGGCAGCAGCAGTGGCTCGAGGCACCCAGCGTCACAACCAGGATGGCGAGGATGCACAAGGGGGGAAGCGGTACGAAGGGAAACGGCACAAAGGGGAGTTCGCAGATGCAGTAGAGACGGAAGCGTACCTCTGAGGCGCAACTCGCGTCAAACCTGCGCTGTTGGCCGTAGCAGTGTCGTCTGGAGAAAGTGGCACTGGGTTATCGCCTGCCGGTATTCGTTCTGCCATGCCCGGACTACGCCATTAGTAGATTTGGCGCGGAGCTCGAAGCGGGCAGCAGGATATTTCGCCGTTGGCTGTGTATCGGTGGTCCGCGGGCCGTCGTTGCGCGTGCGTGTGTGCAAGATGGCCGATGGGCAGATGAGAATCTACGGCAAAGTCGTGGGCGTGGTGAAGGAAGAGGAGATGTGGTTTGTCGTCAGGTCTCGCCTCCGGTGTGCGGGTGACAGTTGGTGCGGGCAGATGGTGTGCGGTGCGGCGGTCAGGTCTTAGAGTGGAGGTTAGTTGCTACCGTACCTACCTAGGTAATAAGGTAGCACGGTCGGTACCTAGGTACAGTAGGTACAGGCACTGCATTGTCCACGCCAGATACGCGGTGCCCGGAAGGAGGTAGGGCCTGCTCCAGATATATATTGTGGGCATTCGCCGTCGCAGATTGCAAAAAATAGCAAAACCAAGTAACGCAGCACTTTTACTAGTTGGAAAATGCACGGTAGTATTCTGCCAATAATTGTGTTGCGGGCTTAATAATCTGTCATCCCACCGGGGCATAACCACTGGTCGGCACAATCGAGACACAAGATGGTGTGCGCGCACGTCTCGGAGAATGTACCAGATGGCTGACTGCTGTAATCTGTTTCATCACCAGCGGGCCCTTGGCATACACATCCCCGCTGGAGTAACCGCTGGGGCCTGGCAATTTGCCCACAGCGTGTCCAATCTCCTGGGCTTTCTCGCTGATCCGTCGTGACTGCTCGTGCCCCAGCCGCTGCCCGCGAGCCCACTGACAACCTGATGGTCACCATGAATCGGCTTCCGGCTCCGGCGCGGTGGGGATTCTTAGCGCCCGCGGTCCATTGCTGGCCGAACACCATCCTTTGATACGCGATGACATTGACTCGCCGTAATCAAACCCATCCGGGTACAACACTTGTCTTGCCATGCCTGTGCCTCACGTTTTACGCTTTTTGCCTAACTGCATAGCAACACAGAAACTGTGGTCATCGTAAGTTTCTCCGAGCTGCGAGGCTTGGAAGGAAAAAAAAGAAGAAAACAAAAAAGGATCAGAGTACAAAGTTTATGCAAGTAACCATATTATATGATAATGCAGAATTATCTCACATTTAATCAATTTCCGGTGGGAACTTGGTGCAACGTCAGCAACTGATTATTCCGTGTCTGCAGCAATATTGTAGTCCGTCGCGTGACAAACTTCGACAGCCGATCCCCCGTGTACAGATGCCCCGTACCGGCTAGGAAGCTCTTGCAAAATTATTGCGCAATTATACTCTATTTCTTGACTTGCGTCTATATATTTATTCTGGCTTTCCGGATTTTTTCTCTCTTTTCATGCATGACTCATTTACGGCTTCAACGTCTCCTTGCCACCCTCAAACTCACCAACGTCGTATTCTTCGGGATACTTGTCAATCAGCTCCCGCAGCTCCTGCATCTGCGCCTTGAGCCCCGGCGTCAGCTCGTCGTAGATGTCCTCGAACATGGTATTCATTGCGGGCTTCTTCTCCTTCTCCGCGGCGCTAAACTCCTTGAGCACCTCTTTGCGTAGTGCGTCGCGGGCCTCCTTCTCCTTGGCCTCGTCCCAGTAGCCCTTGGTCTCCATCCACTTTCGCAGACGGGTCAGCGGATTGTCACGGCGCTTCCAGTCCTCCACCTCAACGCGCGCGCGGTACGCAAACGAGTCATCCGAGGTGCTGTGGTGCGAGACGCGGTACGTCATGGCCTCGATCAGGACCGGCTTCCCGCCGTCTTGCAGGGCGAGTTCGCGGGCCTTCTTGGTGGCTTCGCGGACGGCCCAAATATCGTTGCCATCAACGCGGATGGTGTCGATGCCATAGCCGATACCGCGGCTGGCAATACCATCACCACGGTATTGCTCTAATGTGGGGGTAGAGATGGCGTATCCGTTGTTGCGGCAAATGAAAATGACCGGGCATGATCTGGTGGCAGCAATGTTCATGGCGGCGTGGAAGTCACCCTCGCTGGCAGCACCCTCTCCGAAGAAGACGGCGCAGACGCGAGCCTTGGACTCGGGGTTCTGCAGTTTCTGTAACTTCAGCGCATATCCTGCACCTGAAGCTTGCGGCAGTTGTGTGGCTAGAGGTGATGAGATTGTGTGCTGTGTAAATTGTCAGTGAACTGTACTTCGTGCTGGCGACTGAAAAGAAAATACGTACCACATTGAGCTTCTTGCTGCCGTAGTGGATAGGCATATTTCTGCCCTTGCCGGGGTCGTTCCTGTTGGAGAACAATTGCGACATGAACTCCTTGGTTGTGAAGCCCCTCTCCTTGAACAGACCCTGCTCACGGTACTGGCAAAAGACGACGTCTTCAGGGTCCAAGACGCTCGACGTTCCCACGCTGACAGCCTCCTCGCCGGCGCTGACCATGTAAAAGCTGAGACGACCCTGTCGCTGGGCATCAAACATAATCAAATCCATGATAGAAATGAAGAGCATATCCCTGTACAGCTTGACGACCTGCTCCTCCGAAATGTCCGGCTCAAAAGAGCTGTCCACAACAACGCCATGCTGGTCGACTACTCGGTACGTGGGCAGAGCCTTGTACGATTCCGGGTTCTCAAAGTTGAGACTGTGTGTGAAAGCGCTCTTGAGTGCGCCAGGGAACTGGACGAACTCCGAGTTGGGACGCTGCGAGACGCTGCTGGCGGCGCGCACCGGGACAAGGGCGGCGACGCGCGATCTAGCGACGCTGGCCGTGGCCCCGCGCAGTTGTACTCTTTGCAGCATGCGAGCCTTCATTGCGTGTCGTCTAAAGCCGTGTCTCGCCCCGTGGTTGATACAGAGAAAATAGGAGAGATTGTGTGGTTGTAGAGCCCGAAGCGGTACGGGAATCAAAATTCTGGGGAAACAGCGTTGCTCGGCTGGTGGTGGTTGCTTGTGGTCGATTGGGGACGAAGCCGACACAGAGCGACGTCACTTTGAGCCGACTGAACCCGCTAAGCCGTAGGCCGAAAGCGTGTGCCAAAACGGGCGAAGCCTTCGGTCAACACAATACTGCTACGGGCGGGCTGGGTCGAGTTACAATACCATAGAATACTTGGCTCTTGTAGAATTCATTCTACCAAGTGTTTGCATGCCTATTTTCAACTGCAACCACTCGCTCGTTTGCTGCTGTGATGAAGCCACTTTGTCAATCTACACATCAGTGTGGGCTGCCGGCTGGCGGCGCCGTTTGCTTGCCACTCGGGCAAAATAAAACAGTCTTGTTTTGCAGTGACTGGATGTGAAAAACTTGAGTCACGATGACAGTTTTTCCCGTTTCGTTCTCGTGATATTTACAATAATCGTTCGTTCCCAACCGACTAGAATCGGTGCGCCAACTCTCGGCTCAACAATGACCACGCCCAAAACCGGCCTCTTGGTGACCATTCTAGTGGTCCTTATTGTCGTCAGCCTTGTAGGTTTTGCGTTGCGATTTCTGATCAAACATTTGGTACAGACGATCCAAGCCAGGAGATCGAGAGACGAAGAAGAGGCAGTGGAAGAGGAAGAAGTCCAGGAGAATTCAGAGGCAGCTACTGCATCCAGCGCTGAGCCAGCTAGTGGAGGGCCAGAACCCGAAGCATCAGCCCAAAAGTAGCAACACCCCGTCGACAAGTTTACTAAAAAGAGTGATCTGCTCAGACAATTTGTCCGAGCAAGATTGTCTAGAGCCACCTTATAACCAAACGATCTTCTTCATAACCAAGATCATCGGCGCATCAGATCGAGCAGAGCTACGCCCACCAAACGGCAGTGGAGCCCGCGCAAGTGTATTAGGAGCCGCAAAGGTCCAAAAATTTCCCGGCACGGCATCGACCTCCCAATCGACCCGTACCCTTTTCCATCGGTGGCCAACTCAATCGGCCGATTCCAACAGACAAATGGTCCCAAATACTACAGCAATGGCCTCGAGACACGGCCTGCGGACATGCGCCGCTTCCATGCGCAACGCGGCTGGACGACAGCAGTCCATGCGCCAAATCAGCACCACGGCCGCCCGCCGCCACGACACCGAGCGGCGGCAGCAGCAGCAGCAGCAGGGCCGCACCACACATTTTGGCTTCGAGACGGTCAATGAGGCTGAAAAGGCTGGACGCGTCGCGGGTGTCTTTACCAGCGTGGCCGAATCCTACGACAAGATGAACGACCTCATGTCCTTTGGCGTGCATCGTCTGTGGAAGTATGCACCCGCCACTACCGGTCCTCCCTTGCCGAAAGACGACCTCTCGGACTGACAAGACAACAATACTAACACGGCCTTCTTTCTACTTCAGGGACTACTTTGTCTCCTCGCTAAACCCCGGCGCGACGACTCCCCTCGGCCGCCCGCAAAGGATGCTCGACGTCGCCGGCGGCACCGGCGACATTGCCTTCCGCATGGTCGAGCACGCGCACAGCCAAAACGCCAACCCCAACATCCACGTCACCGTCTCCGACATCAACCCGGCCATGCTCGACGTCGGCCGCCAGCGCTCCCTCCGCCTGCCCGCCTCCCACCAGGCGTGCCTCGGCTGGCTCGAGGCCAACGCCGAGCAGCTACCCGCCGCCGTCGCTGACGCCTCCCTCGACCTCTACACCGTCGCCTTTGGCATCCGCAACTTCACCGACATTCCCGCCGCGCTGCGCGAGGCCCACCGCGTGCTCAAGCCCGGCGGCGTCTTTGCCTGCATGGAGTTCAGCAAGGTCGGCAACCCGCTCCTCAACGCCGTCTACAAGCAGTGGTCCTTTAGCGCCATCCCGCTCATCGGCCAGCTCGTCGCCGCCGACCGCGACAGCTACCAGTACCTCGTGGAAAGCATCGAGCGCTTCCCCAGCCAGGACGAGTTTAGGGACATGATTAGGGAGGCTGGCTTCGAGGTGGCTGGCTGTGGATACGAGAACCTGACGGGTGGTGTGGCCGCCATTCACAAGGGCATCAAGCCGCTGAAATGAGTTGTCGCTTCTGACGTCCGGAGTCCGAGGGGCGTAAATAACTTGTATTAATACGGAAGAAAAAGATCCAGTGGTAACCTCGGGGTCGGCAAGTTTTAACAGCCATTTGCTGGTCATTTGCCACAGACAGACACCTTTGTACAGAATATAAAATAGACAGGAATCGCACAATCGCTCATAAGGAAATGTCACACTAAATTTGTATACAGCAAATGGATATGTTCCGATGTTTTTTTAAACAAAATAACTCTCTGTGGCTGAACTCCATACAACTTGGAAAATATCAAGGCAAATCCCCAATGCCACCAGCCGGGCAAAATGTCCGTAGCATCATAAAGTACAAGTACTAGGAATCGCCCATCCTATTCTTTTTTTTCCTTGCAGACAGAAACAAATAGTAAACAGTCAATACACACTTCTCCCCAAGTGCTGCCGTCTTTCTACCACCACCAGATACCAAATTAAAATCCTTTCACACTAGCCGAAAACATTACACCACCTCCTTACTCTGCGACGGCGCCAGCAGGTGAGGATGTGCCAGCGTCACCCTTACCACCGCGGCCGCGACCGCCTCGACCGCGGTCACCACCTCGGCCACGACCACCACGCCCACCGCGCCCGCCACGGATGTTGCTCTCAGAGTCACTGGCTCCTCCGGCACTGCGATATCCGCTGGCGCTGGCACCGCCGCGTCCACTGCCACCCCAGTTTCCAGCACCAGCGCGGGCACCGCCCTTGGTCTCTCGGGGCTGAAAAATCTTGACCCAGGGTTTAGTACGGTCCTCTGAGGTCCTTGTCTTGACAGAGTCTGGTAGGTTGTTCATAGCAGTGTCTCGGTCAATGATGTTCTTGAACTGAACAACCTTGTTCGAGCTACCCCACTTATCGATCTTGATGATTTTAGCCTTGTCCTCGTTGTTGAAGAGTTCGCGGCACTGTTCCTCGGTGCTGACGTTCATGATGAACAGGCCGATGATGTCAGAGGGAACAATCTTGGGGGGCGGGGAGTTGACCGGCTCAGGGCCACCATTGGTCGAAGCAGGAGTCTTCTCCGTATCCTTGTTGACGTTACCCTGGTTGGGCTGGGGAGTTGCTGGCTTGGCCGGCGTGGTGCCCTTGGTCTGCTTTTCATGCTTCTCGTGCTTCTCGGGAGCCGGACGAGAAGCAAGCGCCGCAGAAGCTGGAGGAGGTGTAGGGGCACTAGCAGAGGTCGACGTGACAGGTGCACTGGCAGTAGCGCCCGGCTGCTGCTTAGCTCCTCTATGTGAAAAGTTGAAGCCCTGGGCACGCATCTCCGTGCCAATACGACCGTCTTGGATCTCCAGAACAAGATAGCCAAAAGCGGCATCGGCCAAGTTGAAGTTCCACATGTTCTTGAATGCGCTCTCATCAACCTGTCCAAGGGCAGCATGGCCACTAACCGGGCCGCCGAAGGGGTTGCCGCCAGCGGCGGTAGTAGGCATCTTCTCGACGATCTGGAGAGCGTTCTTGAGGAGATTCTGCTGAGCCTCATTTTGAGCGATGGCTGGCTCAACCTCACTCTTGACGGTTTCCCAAACGTCATTAAAGGAGGCCTTGGAGGCAGCCAGCTTGCCACGGTAATGATCAAGTGTGGGGTTGACGCTGAACTCGTTGTAGGAGCTTCCGTAGCGGAAATGAAGGCCAGCCGAGACTGAGAAATCGGCCTTGAGTGCCACGGAAAGCTGATTAAGGATCCCCTCTCTGGCGGGAGAGGCGTGCGTGATGAAGACACGGGTCTCAGTTGGATCATAAACTCTGTGAGCAGTGTCTACCAGCTCGCCCATCTGGAGAAGAGTTGTCCACATTGTACCCTGCCCACCGGCAATGGTGGTGCGGCCCTCTCCATTATCAAAGAGCTTGTGCATAACAACAGCACCACCGAGACCCAGCAGACGCAGCTTGACGCCGCCAATCTCTAGCAGCATCGATCTGGCCTCGTCAATGATATGGAGATTGGGGACTTTGTATTCGGAGGATCGAAACTTCTCTAGAACACGAACATCCTCGCAAGCGCCCCAAACAGTGTGGACAGGAACATCGAGCTTTAGTTCGCCGCTAAGGAGCAGAGGGAGCTCGGAGAGAGGCAGATCGCTAGCGGGGAAGCGAGACTTGACAGGGCCAGGCCCGCCTTGTTGAATAGCCTTCTTCACGGGTTCTGAGATGAGAGGAGAGTACTGAGCAACATGTTTCAACGTCTTCTCGACGATCCTGTCAAGGGATGTATCATCGTAGAAACCGAAGTCGCCAGTGTGGATGATGTAGTTGGCGCGGGCCTGCTTGGCAAGGTCGTTGAGCGATCGCAGGTTACCTGAGAGTGTTAGCTTTGCATTGCGAAATGGCAAATGCCCATGTGGCAAGTACCTCGGACATCAGCGATGCAGAGAACTCGCATAGGACCATTCTGGATGACACGGCCCTGGTTCGGCAGAAGAGGAGCAGCTCCCGGCTGAGGGACACCACCGTTCTGCAGGTAGCCTTGGTTATTGCTGTATGTCCTGGGCTGATTCAAATTAGCCATAGTGTTGGGAAGACGTTGCTGGCCCCATTGAATAGCAACTTGGTGTGCGTTTGTCTGTGCTGGCGGCCGGGCAGCGTAGAAAGATTGAGTCATGATTTTTTTTTGTTTAATATCGCGAACACAGTTGCGGATGCGAAGTCAAGAAAGAAGCACACGAGTGAAGCAAAAGGGAAGAGAACGAGGCCGACGCAGTCGCACGAGGAGCGAGCAAATTGCGAGCGAGCCCGTTTGCTGTATCACCTGCTGGACCGGCAGATCGTTACAGCTGGCAGCACGCGTTGGAGGCGGCGCCCGGACATGCACAGCAGCTGCAAGGCAACCAAGATAGGGGACAGGAAACAGAAACTTACCGCGGCCATTCTATCGCGAAAAAAAATTCAGATGCGCTCGGAACTGATATGTTAAAACAGCAGTCGGGAATTAAGGACGGTTGGCGATAGGAGGATGCGACGCCGGGAAGAAAGACGAAATGGCGGAAGTCGGGGGTTGGAGATGAGGCGAGGAGAATAGTCAGGATGCGGCGCGCGCGCTGCAGTAAAGGCGATTCGATTTATGTTAGGCACCTAAATTGCCTACGGTCGCGTTAGCACACTCGTCAGAGTCTGGAGCAGTGCTAGTGGTACTGGAAAGTAGTTGAGCTCTCGTGGGGCCCTGGAGATAATTTTCTGGTGTAAGGCAACAAGGGTGCCGCCACAGCTCGCGAGGCGCAAGGGGAAAATGCGCTGTGGGGCAATTTTGGGGTGGTTTTCTTGCAATTACCTGCCTAGGTACCGGGTACCGAACTGGTTGTACGGTTGTGCCTATCTAGGTACCTCGTTAACTATTGGTAGTACATCAACTTCGCAATAAAATGAAGGGTACACAGTCAGGTGCAAAGAACGACTGCTACGCTTTTCCACGTTTGAGCATCATGTTCCAAATACTCCGGCTTCAGCACAGTAGCCGTGGTCCCGTTAGTTCGTCACTGCCATCAAAGTTGCAGCCACGCTGTGCTGTCTCGAAACACGGCTCGTAATGTAATGTGGTTTCATTGGATCGCTGAGTGCACATATTCACTTTGAAGCCTGTCTCTGAACAATCCGGCTCACGTGTGCCTACGACGCTCTCGTCTTATATTTCACTTGTTCTGGGTGTCGTCGGTTGCTAACTCATGAGCTACGAAGACATAACTTGGTCACCAAGCATTTTTCGTTTGCGTAGCAGTCTGTTGAGGCCTGCACTAGCATCAAGGGTTAGCCCTTTGGGCGTTGTGTTTGAAGGTGGCGTCGTTTCTAAGCGATGGTCTCGTTCTTATTGATGCAGTGCCAAATTGCCACCAGCATCCTCTGCCCACGATGGTGGCTTCGATCCAGCCAAGAGCACAACCTGAGGGTCTCAAACCTAGCGCGCAGTCACCGACAGAGATCAGGTATGGCATTATCCAAGGTTGCACAGCGAGGTCAATGCTCCAACATCACATCTAGGGCAGACATCGGACCTATTAGTAGTCAATAAGTGAAAAAAAATAAGTGAATGCCATATTAGGCTCAATGCTACCATATTCAAGGTAAATATTGTCTATTACCTACCGCGTGGTAATAAGTCAAAGTACCGTCGTAGATTGGAGGGATATCTCACTGCGTGGGCCACGTGATGTGGGCGGCAATTGGGGGGAATACTCAACTAGCCTTGTGGGCAGACACTGCCAGCCTGCAGCCACGGCCGCTGATAGGCACAATGAGGTACATGGTGGGGCCACTCAAGCACGCCTGTTTCCCTGGCATAGGCACTGGCCAGCCAGGTACTGGTGACTTCTCCAGGTTGCTGCGCCATGACAGCCTCCAGGGACAGGACCATCGCCGTCGTTACCACACCAGCCAACATTGAAATCGCCCATCATAGTCTCGACCGCATTCTCGCAGAGATACTGCTGAACGACGCCTTGTCCGGACCATCCGCTTCCTTCACACTTGCTTTGGCGCGTTATGCGACGGTAGTACTTACATGACCACCGCCGTTCTCAGGAGTCGTCGGGTTTCGTGACCCCCCGTTTCGACGACAGCGCCACTACGCGCCAAACGCATCCCAGGATCCCTACATGCAGGTCAACAGAGGACAGCAATCAAAGTCGGCTGCGCTGTGCGAGAAAGTTCAGAGACGGGGACTTTTGGCGGGTCGGCCTTGTCTTTGGCCAATATGCCACCCTCAACAATGGTAAGTTGTGCTTCCTCACATTACGTCCTGCGCGACTACCATACGACTTTGCGGCTATTGCGAACTTTTGAGTCTTGGGAAACCTTTCGCATCTTTCGCCGTTTCCAGACTGTCAGCCTTTTACTAACGACAAATCCAGAGTCAAGCGTCGCAGTCCCGGTTGGGCGACGGCTTCAACGTCAAACGCGGCCATGCGACCCAGCTCTCGATATCCGACCCCAGCCACCACGTCACCGAAGCGATTGGAACCCTGTACGGCGATGAGGACGATTCTCCGCAGGAGAGTGGCCGTCCGCTTAGTTACATCAACGATGGCTACCAAGAACAGATAGGGCCGCACAACTCTCAATTTGGTTCCCACTTCAGCAACGGCAGGCAGCCGCTCAAACGCTCCGTTACCGATTACCCAAATGCGTCACAAAACTCGCATCATGAACAGGCGCTGAAGAAGTCACAAACACTACATATGCCCATCTCTATGCACCGATCGAGTTCTCTTGAACAAGGACAACGTGGACAGCCCCTGTCTGTGCCCTCCTCTCCGGTGTCTCTCAGAGATGTCCAAGCAGACGCTTCTGGCTCGCAATTTCCGCTCACAAATATTGACAACCCAAATGATATCGCCCAAGAACTCAGCAACTTGCAGGCCCTGCGCCGTTTGTCCATGGATGTAGGCAACCGTGTTGATCCAGACATGCCCATGACACTGTCCTCAATCCCTTCAATAGCACCGACCGGCAATGACGACGAGGATGACCCATCAAGGCTACTCTGGGTGCCGGCCAGAGTTCATCCAGAGTTAGCCCCATCGGAATTCAAGTCCTTCTTGGAGAATCGTGTCAACTCCATCAGACGGCGCTCAGGTGACAGCCATCTGTCGATAGACGGAGATGGGGACAGCGGTGAATCGAGCTCCCTGAGACGTAGAAAGTCCATGCTTTCTCACCAAATAGACTCTAGTGGCTCTGGAGTGGAAAGCTATATGGACGGCGCTGAGCGATTAGAACGACAAAGATCCCAACAGCGTGCCCAGTCCCGCGAACTCAGCCTAGAGGAACTCGTGAATGACCCGGCTGGGGCTGTACAGAGGCTCTCACAAGAAACGCAAGCTCAGTATGGCGACTCGCAAGAGAATCGAGACGACATGCCAATCTTGCCCATGGCCCCCGGTATGGGCCTCCGTCGCTCCACTCGGACAACCTATCGCAAGGGAGGTAGTCTTCGCAATAGTAATCGAGGAGCTTCAGCCCGGCGCGTCACAGGCCGTCAGCAAGAGAGCGAGAGCTCACCAATGGCTAGCCCTCCTCTCCCAGATGCGCCAAGGGACCACGGCTTAGTACGAGTCCAGTCAGAGCCCATTCATGAGAATTTCTCAAGACCGAACCGCGCTGTTCGCCGCCAGCACAAATTCTCACAAGAATCGCCCGCCGCACTCGCAGCGCTGGAGGGCACAGCACCTGGTCCCAGCGTTTCCAGCGATTCGAAGGAGGACTACGAGGAAGAAATGATCTCGGTTCGCATTCCATCTTCGCCCCCAACCATTTCCGTCACCGAACAACCGTCTTCGCCAACTTACGAAATAGAGAGTGCTGGTTCTTTCCCTCAGAGATCTTCGTTACAAAGAAACGCCTCCAGCGATGACGTTCAACCTGACACTATCTCGGGAGACGCTTTACCGCGCAGTAATCGCGACGCAGGGGTCAACGATGGAAGCAAAGCGTATGGGGCTCAACGTCAGCAACAACAGAGCCCACACCCGCAATCTCAGCAGCAGCAATCACAGCATCCACAGTATCAACAGCACTCGGCTCAGTATACACCAAAATCACCACCGTCTGCGCCTCAGTCCCAAACCTTGAGTGAAGGTCTAGCCTCAAACCCGAGCTTGCCGGGAGGAGGCAACACCAGAACCGATGCCTTGACATTTATTCCCACACTCAGTCCAGATGAGCGCAAAAACGAAAAGAAGTCCAAGAAAGACAAAGACGATGATGCATCTAGCTTCAAGTCAAGTGGCGCTTGGAAATGGCTCAAAGGTGTGACTGATGATAAGAAGAAGGATGAGAGCAAAAAGTCAAAGGCCAAGGCACTTGCGGAAAAGGTCCAAGACAACGCTCGATTGGACGTCCTTCAAACCTCAATTGACAAAAATGCACCAAAGGGACGGGAAAGTCTAGTACTCGATCGTGACTCTTTTGATGGCAAGCTTCAAGAAGAAAGGAAAAAGGAGAGCATGAGAAAAAGCGACTCGAAGAGAGAAAAGGATGGCAGCATTTTTTCATCAATATTCGGTGGAGGCAAGAAGAAGGAGGAGAAGGAGAAGGAGAAGAGCACCAAGAAGAACTCGCTGCTACACGTACCAGATGAGCCCGTCTACAAGCCTTTACAGCCGGACGTTGACTACAACTGGACAAGATTTCCTCTGCTGGAAGAGCGTGCAATCTACCGGATGGCGCATATCAAGCTAGCTAATCCGCGCAGACCGCTTCTCAGCCAAGTTCTCCTGAGCAACTTCATGTATAGCTACCTAGCCATTGTGCAGGCTATGCACCCACAGATGAATATTCCTATTTCTCCACAACAAAAACGCTTGGAGGAGGAGGCTAGACGCAAACAACAGGAACAGGAATATCTTGCGCAACATGGTATGGCCGAAGGCGATCAGCAAGATATGGATCGATATAATTTCGAATATCACAGGGTACGTAACAACATGCTCTCTTGGAATATCAAGCTAACAAAGACAACGAATAGTCTACCATTCAGTACGCCGAGTCTGGTAACGAAGGTTCCGTTGACTACGTTGACGATGCTCAAATATATGAAGATGACCACGGGGATAGCCAAGACACCGATTATGACTACGGAGAATCCAAGTCATATGATAAAGGGGATAAGGATTATTATGAGTACCGCGGGAACTGAGCTACCAGACGCCTGAGCGAAGCGGCTGTGTAACGTTTTCATTTCTGTCGACTAGATCTGCTCTTTGCACAAGAGCGATTATCTGCAGCTTGGGGTTTCCCAGCATGACAGACAATACCACCATCCGGTGTGCGGCGCTTCTCTTTGCATTTGCTGGAGTTTTCTTTTTCTTTGTACATGTATTTTCTATTCTTGGTCAATTCAGATCGGGATCATATATAAAATTTTCGAGTCCTGTTACTCGACCGTTTGAGAATCTTCAGATTAGGCGCAAGTCACTGGGTCGGACGGACATTCAAAGTGCGTTTTCTTCTGTTCTATTTGAATATTTTTTCCGAGCTGGAGTCATGTCTGCATCGTGTGCTGTCGTTTCTTTTTTGGCGCTAGTAGGAAGAAAGCTTGAATGGGCAGCATAGGGAATAGTCAGCTTTTTGCAATGTCATTGAGTTGACGTTACAATCGATTCTACCGCACGAGGACCTGGCATGTTCAAATCTGCAAAAAAGTAAAGGTTGGCTCAGATCTGTACTCGAGCTAGAAACACAGTATCTTGGGGCGGGCAAGTTATGTGTAAGTGCGTCTCGGTGATTATTGGACACAAGGGCTTGCATTGTTGCAATCTCTAACACGGCAAAGAAAATGTACACTAGAGGTAAGAGAAAGCCTATTTCTTAGGTTCCTCCTTCTCCTCGGGCTTTGGCGTAGGGAGCTTAAAGGTTTCAGGCTTGCGGTCCTCGCCCTTCCCAACTTGCTCCCAAACACTTGAACCACCTTCGAAGTTACGGAAAGCCTGGGTAAGCTCCAGAGGCTCCGTGACAATGCGCTTCTTTTCCTCGTCGTATCGAATCTCGGTGTAGCCGGTCAGGGGGAAATCCTTGCGAAGAGGGTGGCCTTCGAAGCCGTAGTCGGTCATGATCCGGCGGAGGTCAGGGTGGCCAGTGAAGTAGACGCCGTACAGGTCGTAGACCTCACGTTCGTACCAGTTGGCACCGTCAAAGAGACCAGTGATGCTTGGGACGGCTGAGGTCTCATCGGCGTAGGTCTTGACTCGGATGCGAGAGTTGTGGCGGACGGAAAGTAGGTTGTACACAACCTCGAAGCGCTTGTCGCGGGTGGGATAATCGGCGGCAGTCACGGTGCTAACCTGCGTGAATTCGGCAGCGGTATTGTCTAGGGCGACTATCAGCGGGGGCTTGATTTGACATGCATGCAGCTATACGAACATTTGAGAAAGGTGAAGGTTGGGATAGCGCCAGCGGGAGCAATATAGATGGTGAGCTCATCCTTCCAAACGGAGAACTGCTGGACGTATTTCGGAAGACAACCCATCACCCAGGCGCCGTAGCGGTGCATGTTATCTGACTTGCTCTGGTACTTGTCGGCGGGGTTGACAATTGGCGCCTTGAGCTCTCCGATGTGGTCGCGCGGAGCCAATCTCATGTTCTGGACGTCCTTCGGCATCGCGACCAGCTTCGGCGTAGTGGTCGAGATGCTGCGGGCAATCGGAGCATTGCGGCTCTGGATGGACTGCTTCCCTGACCTCAGAGCTGAAGCCAGTGAGCCACTTCTGGTCAATTTGGTCGCCATGGCCGGTTGGGTACCTTCGTGCGGCCAATTGGCGGGATGCGGATTGACTAGATAGTTTGCGATGTTCGACGGCTTCGATGCTTGGTGTCGTTCAGGGCCTCACATTAACTGCTCGTTCGCTGGACAAATCTCCGCGGATCTGCCGACATTAGTAATCTACTTCCCAGCAGCTGCGTGGTTGATCGAAAAACATGTACTGCGCTAATGTGCTTAAATGTGGGCCAGCTTCCTTATCACGTGATGACAAAAATTGGCCTAGTCCTAGCTGGGTATTAGGCGCTGGGAACTTTCTTGCCCGTCTGAACCTGAAGTGCTGGAATATTCACGTTGTCCTGTTCCTTAGTAGCGCTACCTCTCGACGCGTTGTTTCATTTATTGACCCCTCCCAACCCCTCAAACAGATAACATGGCGCCGCAAGATTCATTTTTAGACGAAGAGGAAGATGTTTGGTAAGTTCACATCTGGCCGCATTCCAGGGAGCTTCTACGGGCTTGCGGCAGTCTGATGAACTCGCGCCACGTGTCACGGTGACTGACTTGGCATCGCAGCCCACTCTGCATCGAGGAGTTCGACTTGTCGGACAAGAACTTTCGACCTTGCCCATGCGGCTATCAGGTGCGTGCCCGACGAATGTTTGAAACCTCTAGATGAGCAGCGAGCTAATAGGCGTCCTGTGTAGGTCTGTCAGTTCTGCTTCAACAATATCAAGACGAACATGAACGGCCTGTGTCCGGCGTGCCGAAGACCTTATGACGAGAAGACTATCGAGTGGAAGGTTGTTACCCAGGAAGAGTATGTTTCACACTCCAGAGTTGTGTTACAGAGTTGCTAACGGTTTCCGTCCGCAGAGTTGCCCAGTTCCGGGCCAATATTCAGAAGAACCAAAAGAAACGGGTACAAGAACAGCGTCAAAAAGAAGTTCAAAAGCGTGAGGCTGAGAAAGAAAATCGTAAAAACCTGGTCGGTGTACGGGTCGTACAAAAGAACCTGGTCTACATCACCGGCCTGGCACCAACTGTACGCGAGGACGAACTACTTAAGACTTTACGAAAGCCCGAATTTTTCGGCCAATATGGGAATATTCAAAAGATCTCGATCAGCAATCGCAAGAGTCCCGACGGCCATCATTCGCTCGGCATCTATGTTACCTTTGAAACTCCGGACGAAGCTATGCGCTGCATCCAGGCTGTTCATGGTTCTCATAACGGTGACCGGATTTTGAAGGCGCAGCACGGCACAACCAAATACTGCTCCGCCTGGCTCAAGAACGAAAAGTGCAACAATCCAGGCTGCATGTTCTTGCATGAGCAGGGTGACGAAGAGGACAGCTACACAAGACAGGACCTGTCCTCTATGAATAGCATTGCTACCCAGCGTCCTCTGCATGGCGGGGGTAGCTCTTCTCGTGCTGCCTCGCGACAACTTTCTCATCCAACACCACCACCAATGCCTGTGCCTGCCCCGGCTCCAGCACCTGCTGCACAGCCTATGGCCAGATCGTTGAGCAAAGAAGGGTCGGAGACGGGTGACTCGTCTGCCCTTCCTTCGTCTGCCAATTGGGCCAGGCTGCCGATGCGCAGTCGCAGGGGATCTTATGCTACAAGCGGTGCTGCTTCTAGTCCTGCTATCTCTGCATCGATTCCCGTAGCCGTGGAGAAACCAGAGCGCGTGGAAGTGCCCGACCATTCCACCTCGAAAGCATCATCCTCCAAATCGAAACCTGCCCCGGCAGCAGCGTCTCAGAGGGGACCGTTCTGGACAGCTCAACATGCTGAGTTGCAGAGCTCGACCATGGCACTTCTGGGCATTCTTGACAAATTTGAACTACCTGAATTTACACTACAGCCCGGCGAAGACCTCGGTCCTCCTCTGTTTGATGTTCGCGGCGGCGAGAAGCGAATGGCGATGCGAGCAGAGAAAGACTCGCGAAACCAACAGCAGGAGCAGCTCGGACTCTTGGAAGACTCTGAAGACGGCGTTGAAGCTGGTGGCAGCCATGCTCTTGGTGGTGAGCCCGAAGGAAGAGATCGCGACGGCCACACATTTGAACAGCGACACATTACTCCAATTCAAAGAGGCTCGGCCGATGGCATGTTCAGCCCGACACTTGGCGGTTCGGCCTTTGGTGCAGGAATTGCAACAGGTACACCCAGGTCGATGACACCGCAGCAGATGGGTCTACGTTCGCAGGCCACGTACACTGACCAGTATCCTCCCGGTATTGGTGGTCCGAGTAACTTATCTCAGGGACAGGGACAGGGCCATAACCGCCAGTCGTCCCGATTCAACTTTGCCAATGAGAGTGGCGCTTCGACCACGAATGTCAAGCTAGCTGCGAACCCTCGCATCATGGCCCAGCAGTCATCTATGATGCCCAGCTCGTTCCAGGCTCAGGGCACCCAGTTTTACGCCAGCTCTATGCCTGGTCCTCCTCCTGGTCTCAAATCTACTGGGACACCACCAAGCATGTTCCCTCAAGGATTCGGGTCTTCGGGTTACAATGCCCCAAAGGATTCCTCAAATGACCTTTTCCAAAGTCTTATCGGTCGAAACCGTGGAAATAACCAAAACCACGAATCAGGAAAGCGTGAGTCTCTTCCATCTTCTTTGTCCAGCCAGTACCCATCTTCCACCTCTACCCCAGCTCCTGCTTCCGGTCCCCTTGCATCGCTCTATGGCAGCCATCCCGGAGCTTTTCAAGAATTCGCCTCGAAGCAGAAGAAGAAGGGGAAGAAGCACAGACATGCTAACACTTCCTCCTCGGGGGGGAGTGGCTTAGTAGATCTTGCGGACCCGAGCATTCTCCAAGCCAGGATGCAACACCAAACGCAGAGCAATCCCGGAGCCGGACAGGGGCTGTTTAACGGCCAGAATCAAGGTGGGTACAACAATCCTAACACGATGTACAATGCCGGGCACGGTCGTTGGTAGTTGATGCGATGTCATGGCCATGACTGTTTTGTTTTTATTTCCCTATGATTATTCCTCTTTTGCGCTTTTTTAGAGTCAATCTTGGTGGCGTTTGTGCACTTTTCTATCACGGAGATAGCTTGAGAGCTGTTGCTCAAGAGGCATGGGACATGCATCAAGCAGGCGTTTGCGAGATCATGGTTACTCAGGGCGAGAACCTCGAAGATTTGCAACATGGCATGGCGTCAGTTTCTATCTGTGCAACACCGCATCACTCGATGATTGGTGCCGTCACACAACAGTTTGTGTTTCTATATATATTATACGCTGGAAAGCCCTAAGCGGGCTGCAGGCAAGAATGGTCATTTGGTTTTGGGATCAAGTCAGGCAAGCCATCATCGTCCTCCACATTTCCCCCATGTACGTTAACAGCACGCTTCAACCCCTCGGGGTGTCGATGGACGAAATATAGCACCAATACCCCTTTATTTTACCCTCTTTGAGTTCTTGTATACTGTGGAACGCGATGATGAGAGCCGTAGCGAGACTCCTACTCATGTATCTAAACTTGGCATTTCGTAGCATCCGGCATTTGCTGCATTCATCTCACACCGCGCAGATACCATAGACTAACATTGCTCATCTAGATGACGATTTGCCTTCTTTGGCAGATGCAACGATCTCGGTTGACGCTCTCGTCGCGGATGATATGGATGGCATGGACGACCTGGCTACGTCTCGTGACGGATACTTTACAACGGTGCATTCACACGGGCATCCCGACCCTGTCTACAATCCTGTGTCTGCTGGAGGCGGCATTGCAGTCCATGGCCATCCTTCTCCTGAGCCAAGCGTACAGCGACCACCGCCAGGATTCGAGCCCAGACCTGCAGTTATCTCGAAAGAGCCTCTGTCTACACCTGCGCCAGCTCCAATGGTTAAGCCTTCCATAATGCAGAAACTGTCAACTCTGGCAGACGAAGAGTTTCCTGCCCTTCGCTCGCCCAACTTTACAAAGAGCGCTTCTGGCGTTTCTGCCGCTCCAAAGCTGGTTATACCTAATATTGCTTCTCAAGGGAAACATGCGGGCAAGAAGCTAGAGACTATCGGCAGTCCACATGACAGCCGTCGCGGCTCCCTGAATGGCAATGAGCCAGCAGAGGCAGCCAGGGCCACTGCAGCGACGCCCCGAACGGGACCAAAATTCATTCGAGTCATGACGCCAGCCAAAATAGAGTCGCCTTCGATTATGTCGCCAATCGCATCGCGGATCACGTCCCTCGGTCAGCGGCCTGAGACACCCGCGAGCGAGACTGTTAGCGATAGTGCGTCCATTGTCTCTGCTTCCGTCTCTGCTTCCCGCGCGGGCTCACCTCCGCCCAGCCGAATTGGCAGCGCGGCAATCCGTCAGACCACCAAGAGCCAGCAACGCAAGCAACGCAAGGATGCCCTCAAGCAAGACACGAAGGCCATTGCGGAAGCAGCCGTTGCTGACGAAGCGGATCATGCGCCTGTTCTTGGTCGCATGAAGAAGCAGAAGAAGGAGAAACCTGTCAAAGAGAGGCCCGTCAAAGAAAAACCAGTCTCAGCGCCTGCGCCAGAAGACGAAGCCGAAGCGTTTCGGAAGGAAGAGCACAGAAACACGGAGCAGGAAGCAGAGACTGCTGAGGACAAGTCACCTGTCAAGAGCAAGTCTGGGAAAGTTTTTGAGCAAACTGTGCTTATACCCCCGCAACCGCAGCCTTCATCACCGACGGCACACGGTTCGACCCCCGAGGATGATGAGGCTATTGCACCGCCTCAGGGTCCTTCGGTCGTATTTGAGGATATTTTTAGAAAGCTGACTACTGCCATTGAGCAACTCAGCTTCCTCAAACCAGTTGCTCCGTTGACTTCCATCGCCATTGGAAAGCAAAGCGGTGTCATCAAGCCTGGCGCCTGTAAAGACAGCGGATGCAAATGCGGCGAGATCCTGCCCGAAGACCTCGCAATGCTCCAGTCTGGCAAGCCAGTCCGCAAGCAATGTCGCGTAGACGGCGGCCGCATGCTCATCAGCCGCTATGGCGACTGCGTCCGCAGACTGACAAAGGAGGAAGAGGACAAGTTTTTGCGGCTTCAAGATGCGGTTGCGCAAACCGGCGACTCAGCAGGCTCCTTTACGGCGCCTCGACACCAGAAGAGCTCTGGCGCGTTTTCGATTGTCAAGGGCCGCGCCGTCCCCAACGGCCGGCCTAACATCTTTCCCATTGCCACCAAGCTCGAGCCGCTAGACCCGTTTGCCAAGCTGCAACGCGACGAGGCTTTGAGCTACATCAACCAGTACGTGCTGCCACGCCTCAACCTGGGTGCCAGTGGCAAAGCCGCTGCCGCCGCCTCGGGCAGCCTGGCCCCCCCCTCACGCGACGCAGCCGCCGCGAGTCTTAACCAGCTTGCGCCATTTTTTTACGGACCGGAGGCGGCAGCTGGCGTCGGCATCTATAGTGCTGTTGACGGCGGCAGCGCGCGGCCCGTTCAGGACTTTGGCGCGCCCCCCGGGCTGACGCTGGGCGGCAACGTCGACATGGCCAAGCACAGTGGTGGCAGCGGCAGCGGCAGTGGCAGCAGCAGCTCCCGCGGCGGGGGCACCATGGCGCTCATGAGCGTCGAGGAAGCCGAGGCCGCGCTAGCGGCGACGCGCAAGGACACGGATAAGCTAGAAAAGGGACTTAATGCGGTGATTAAGAAAAACAAGAGGCTTCTGCTTGGCGATTGAGAGGTTGTGGATTTTGTCTGTGATGGTTTCCATGGCGTGTTGGAAAGGGGTGTCGGTCGGTGGACACCAACTGTACGGAATATGGTTGGACGTGGTGGCCTTGCGCTTTGATACCCCCATATTGGCCTGATGCCAGCATTTGTTTTGTTCATGGCACAATGTTGCCGATATAGCGACAGCGATATTTTGTTTCTTCAGTTGACAGCGATATTATGTAGAATACATTAGAAATAACAAGCGATGCTTCTGTCAATTGGTCCATCAAATTGGTCTTCTCCGGAAATGCCATTACACGAAAGAGTATGATTGTACATGGTAATGACTATTGATTACGCTTTATCTCCAGCTCTGTGTCTGGAGCCAGGCATCTCTTGGCAGCCGCCGCTGCAGCCTCTTCAGTATCGGCGTCTTCCTCGAGCGCTTTCTGCAGGCGAAACGTCAGACGGTCCAGCACCCACTCGCTTTCTTCCTGATCAGCCGTCAGCGGGCTGCGGCTGCCGACCCACGACCACTTGAACGGCTGGGCGTTGGCGTCCTTGTGCAGCCGGCTCTGATCAGCTGCGACGTCGTGGTTCCGCTTCTCTTCCGGTCTGGCCTTACGATGCGTGTGGGCGTCCCGCTCGTCATCGCCGAGCAGCCACAGAAACCAGGCCCATTCCTCGAAGGAGTACCGGCGGGGCTTGTCCTCGCGAAGGTGCTGCAGCACGGACTGGATCTCGGCAATGAGGAGCAGATGAAACTCCTTGCCCGTGGGCAACTCGTCGAGTTGGCGATGCTGATGGCTAGTGATTTGGGCGGAAACGGCTGCCGCGTGCCTAATTTTGGAAGCCACGCTGCGCAGATGCGTTTGTCTCGCAGCACGTCTTCGACGTTTTCGCAGTGTGCCCTCGTCGGCGTTTGGGTCGTTGGCGCTATGCAGCGCGTGTTTCGAACCACTGCGCCAGCGCGTGAGACCACTTTCAATTCGCAGGCTGGATTGGTGGCTGTTGTATTCTTTGAGATGCTCTTTTTCCATTTGCGCGATAATTCTATCTCGTGGAAGAATCGTGACAGCGCCGAGCTTTATTGTAATATCCTTGACGAATTTAACGACAGTGTCCTCGGCATGCGAGATGAGGACAGTCATGGTAGGTAGGGCCAGTAGCGACCAAAAAACGAAAAAGGATTTCCCGGCGTTGGATATGGGCACTCGGTCACCATACCCAATGGTGGTCAGCGAGACGAAGCACAGATAGAAGGAATCGAAATAAGACCATTGATCTTGGTAGTGCCTTTCTGACGTCCAAAACACCAATGCACCGACAAGCCACAAAACAATCAAGGTTCCGAAAGACGCTGTCAGATCCATCCACTGTCTCCACGCCAACGCGCGATCTTGAATGCTACGCATTAGCTCAAACTCGACCTTACGGCGCTCATACTCGTTGGTGACGTGGGGACTCAAAGTTGTCTCCTCGCTAGCCATAGGGTTCAATATCGTGTCATTGCCCGACTTTGTCAAGGTGCGGACGAGTTTTCTTCTCGTCTTTTCTTCCATTCGAATGCCAACCCGTCGCCGGGCACGATCGAGAATCATGCTTCGAATAGACGCAATGACCAAACCAAGGCTGATTACGCCCACCAATGCATAGGGCAGCACTAGGCCTCTTGCTAAAGACCCGGTCGTGGCGAAATCACCAAATCCGACGGTGAATAGGGTGACATTAGCCCAGTAGACAGCGTCGAGATAGTTCCAGCCTTCGATTTTACTAAATACAAGAGCCCCGAGCAGGAGATAGGTGAGGAAGAGGATAGTCTGGAGCATGAGGGTGCGCTGGCTGTTGGTCAAGGCGAAACTTTTGCTGAAGTGGCCAGTTGAGGCACCCCAGAAGGTAGCGGTCATGAAGGAAGCAACCACAAAATAGAGAATGGCTGCCCAAATGCCATAGTAGAAGGCCTGTGACATGACGTAGTCCTCGACAGGCTTTTCTAGACCCTGCTTCAGCGGTTTAGAGGCAGTAGCGCAGAGTGCAATGAGACAGAATGAAGAAATGTACCTGCACATGTCAGCTTGCACATGTTGCGGTAATATGTGTGTCGCACCATCCAACGATTGTAATCGGCTGCGCAATGGTAAATTTGACGCGTCTGGCCATGTTGAGAAGGAGAAACACGTTGGAGACGAGCGCCATTGCTAATTGAATGGCGTTGACAGCAGTGAGCCTTGCGACAACGGTCAGCATGCCACATTTGTTTGGGACGACGCAACTTACCATGGCGGATCAGTCACCGACGTGGCAATCTGAATATCTGTGCCAGGCGGCATGTATTGGCGCCATGGCCTGCCCAGAGCGCAAATACTGAATGCCGACGCTACCGGGCCAAGCGTGCCGGCAATCATGGGGAAAGCAGAGGCAATCATCCACCATCGCCTGTTGCTGGTCAGCATACGCGTGTAGCGGCAGTCTAGGACAGTTTGGCAATGGCATACGTATGATCGAGGTTTTCCTCCTCGTTTGGCTCGCTGGCCTTTGCCCTGGGAGGATCATCGGCCTCCGGGGCCGCGGTGCCGTCGTCGTGCCGGGGCTCCAGAGGATCCTGCTTGTCGGAGCTAGGAGAGCTGCCGGGCGGTGATGAGGACGCGGCGGTCATAATGGGCGACGCGAGGCAGAAGCTTTATTCTGTCATGATGGTAGCATATCGATGTCGCAGCTGCGGGTATTGGAAGACGGGTGGGCAGTATGCTGATGGATGAGGAAAGTTTAAACGGCGAAAGTAGGTTCTGGAGCACGGTTCACAAGTGGCGGCACTTGGCCAGATTTGGGCCACACCAAGTGAAAGCGGTTGATTGGGGCCGCTGCTTGGCGATGATGGTACAAGTCTAGAGCATGCACTGTAGCATGATCCTCGTCTGCCTTTGTCCGGCGCTGTTCGGAGCTGGGCTGATCTATTCTGCCCATGCCATGCTGCATTCCAACAAAGTGTTGATGCCGTACGACGCTCGCTACAGAGCAGAACCGACGTCACGAAACGACATGGCTGCGGAGCCATCCCATGAGCCAGCCGTGCCGGCCAAGACTGTTTGACCGTCTTTCTTGATCTACAGCACGAGAGGCTGCATCAAAATCACAGATCGCTGCCAAGAAACAAGGATATTCTTCTCATCAAGCTGCCCTCCTTGCTTCGGCCCTGACAGGCACTACGGGGGAGCCTCAGCGCATCGCTACCTTAGTACCTGTTCTTTTAGCGGCAGCCCAGCGCCACGGCCCACTGAAGCCAACCAGTAACGCGGCGCTACAGCTGTCACACAACTCTCCACCGCCCAAAGCCACCATGTGGTCTCATGATGCCAGATGATGCCCTCGCGTCCAATTCACCTGCTGCGCCCATGGCACCATGCACAGATGGCTACAGCTGCACCGCCGCCATTGCCGCTTGACTTTGCCTCTTCGACGCGTCTTTAGTACCAGCAGTATCATTGACAGTGTCGATGTACAATGTGGCTCCTCTGGCCATGTCACTGTCGAGTATGTCGCGCGTTCCATGTCTCTGTCTGCCGCTAACACATTTCGATAGCTTGTACAATTTCAGCGACCTACAGCAGGATGAGCCCATTCTGATTCACTTTCCCCCTCTACCGGCTCATTCTGCCGCGCAATTCACGCTGCCGACTTTTTTGCAGGGACTGCCCGTGGCCAGCATTCGCTATCGATGGGACGGCCTCTCCGCGACTGCTGCGGCATTGCTCGACAGTGACAAGCCGTCTCCAGCGCAATGGCCGACGCCGGTCCACGATGCCGCATTCGCTTACTCGTGGCTGTCTGAGAATTTTGCGCCGGCAAAATGTGCTCGTCGCGGCGTATACGTCTATGGCTCCTTTCTCGGCGCCAGCTTGGCGACTTCGATGGCATTGACGGAAGCGCACCCCCACGCACGGTTTGCGGTCCGAGGCTTCATGGCCTACAATGGCATATATAACTGGACAATGTTTCTGCCCGACCATCGCATCAATCGCCCATCAACACGGTCCGGCAAGAGCATCATGCCTCCTCAGCCCCGGGAAGGGTCTCATCTGCACTTTTTGCAGGAGCAGATGCCTGGTCTGTTTGGCCGGCCCACTCATCTCTTTGACGCTTTTGCCAGCCCGAGTCTCTTGTTCCACTCACCGGGGCTCATCGTCCCGCGCTCATTCACCATGACGGTGGCCGAGGCTGCTGCCATTGACGCCATGGTTGGGGAGGCGGCTGACCCGGCCTTTGCTGTCAAGACGCCGCGCAAGTCTCGTCTTGTCTTTCCACCGCGAAAATCTACGCTCAAGATACCCGAAGCACTGCTCATGTACGACTCGGGCCCGATACCGCTGACTGCTTCTGGAAAGCCGTCGAAGCGCAAGTCCAAGGCCAGCGGCAACAATTTCCAAGCACAGGCAGCCGAGTTGGGGGATCTTATGCGTCGCAGTGTCGAGGCGGTAGAGCTCAAGGAGCGAGTGAAATGGGACGATGATATTCAAGACCTGGGAGACGAGGCCGAGAGACGGATACAGATGCTGGATGTTGGTCAAGGTTCACCAGACTATGAAATGAGTGCTGCTGGCCAAGAAGCCGCCTTGACGTGGCTAAAAGACAGAGACTTGGGTGCTTAGCGGCTTTCTTCACCTTTGTATAATATATGTAAAAAAGAGGTAAAATACAAGTAACATGTACAACAAGAAATAATGCAAATTAAAGTGTACAATTTCATCCAACAAATGTGACGGGTCGATGGCTGCGCATTCTCAGTCGATTTGATATACGCTGCAGCTACAAGCAGATACGGTCGCCAAGCATAGACAGAGACCACCAGATTCAATTCCTGGATCTCAAGTTCCCGGTAGAGACAGTACAACGCGTTTAGGTTCGACGTATGTGAGACTCCCCCACAGCCAAGCGTAGACTAGACACCCTGCAGATAGTGCTGTTCATCCGCCAACCTGTGTAAGTGCAGTACTCACACACAACGCTCTGATCGATGCAAAGCGGATGCTGCACCAATTTAACTACAGAAATATTCCCCCAAAAGAAGCAAAAAGCGACACAGAAACAGCACAGAACCATGGTGACAAACCCTCCACATCCCATGCCGTGTCTACCCTGTAAGGCTCGGCCAAACTGCAAGTACAGCATCCCGACAGCCCACAGGCCTCGAATTCTCTCCCGACCAAGCGTGGTCTCAAAAGAACATCCATAATATGAATAGACAAGCCCCCAACGTATTTCGTCATTCATAAGCAAAGATATCTCGGTTCTACTTGGGCTGTGCCGTCATATCCCATGATAACGACCGACTTACCAAAAAAGTACTAGATGCTTGGTCTGATGGTCTAGTGGTATGATTCTCGCTTTGGGTCCCTAGAAACGATCTTGCGAGAGGTCCCGGGTTCAATCCCCGGTCAGACCCTTTGTTTTTTCATTTTTTTTTTCATTTTACAGCATTTTGTGATGCTGAAATGAAGCTGAATGTTCTTCTTTTTGATCTTGGACGAGATGCTGCATTTGGAAAACTCGTGGCAGTGACAGGGAAGGAGCGCGAAATCGAGATGCAAGAGCCCACAGTGAGTGGACCGTGTCGCACACGCTTTGATTGGCTGTGGAGCAGCCGTATGGGAGATTTGATTGGGCATCGCCGTTTGCCAGTGATGCGGCTGCGCAGCTGCCAGGTGCCGAGCACACGGCGAGGAGAATGGGAATGCTCTCTGCAGTACAACGCTTGCCGACCTCGTACTGTCTTTTGCTGTCATGGGAATGCTCTCTTTACCTCTACGAGAGAATCTACATTTTTGAGGATTTCTTTTCTTGGTATATGCGCAGTGGTGGCCGCTGGAGATTGTTAGGCAACCCGCAGAGTTCAAGTGCGTGCAAACGGAGCAAGCAACTGTTGGGCGTACTAGTAGACTGATCAGTTGATAGAGATGGCAGAGGTTGGCATAGTTTGAGGGAGTAAACTCTAGCTAACGAGAATATCATGCCCTCCACCTCGAATATCGTGCCCTCTGCCATTCAATTAATCAGCTGGCCATATGACCACCCCTGTACGCACCATGTTGCAGAAAGTCACCAGGCACCGTCCCGCAGGAGACCCCGTGGGTGCAATAAGACGCCAGGGCGGGGCCGATCGTCTGAAGTTAGGTGCAAGGGGTGGCAGGAAAAGACACCGGAGACTGCTAGCTACAATAGGAAGAGAGAAATTGGAGTGAAAGAAGAAGAGAAATATACAGAAAAGACATGTAATAAATTAGAAGAAAATGAAGCACAGGAACACAGAAAGCAGTCACAGAAGAGAGTAAAAATGCCTGGGGAATAAATAGATACAAGCAGTCACAGTCACCACCAGTACTTGGTGGCTGCCGCTAGTTCATGTAAACCGACACCCCTGTTTAGAATAAAGAGCTGCTCTTGGAGCCTTTATTTTCCCATTGATGAATTTGCCTGAAATCGCAGGCTACTGATCCAGGTGAGTGAGTTCTGACATGGCTACCGACCTATTGAGGCGCACGAGGCGGTACATGGTGCCACTTCAATCTGCTGCGGCTTCCGTTTGGGCGCAACAACAAGAGGCAGGTAACGTGCCGGCAGCCTCTTGCTGGGCGGAGGCCTCGACATTTCCTCTCCTCTCGCTCGCTCGCCTTTCCGACCTCCTTCTTGTCTCTCCCAACATCGGCAGCCCAGAATACCATCCGACATTGTACGCGCCCCCAGACGCTCTCCAAACACAAAACGCACGCACAAGTTTTCGACAAACGCACCGCCAACATGGGCGGCATTCGTAAGTTTTGCGCAAGCCTGCCTTTAGAACTGCTGCTGACGCACCGTCCCCCTTGTCAGCTTTCGGCGCTCTTGAGAACCTCAAGAACAAGGTTCAGGAGCTCATCAGAAAGAAGCTCAACAGAAACAAGACCGAGGACAAGCCCGCCGAGGACACCGCGGCCGCGGCCGCGACCGCGACCACGACGGATGCTGCGACTCCTACTGTAGCAGACGCCACCAAGACAGAGGCCGAAGCTCCAGCTGCGGCCACGAATGCCACCGCTACTACTGCACCTGGTGCGACCCTTGGTAGGTTTTATTGGCACTGCCATGTCAATCGCGCCCGTTGACGATGGCGTGAGCTAATAATGTGGACGCTGCAGCTGCCGATGCCCCACCGGCCACTGAGGCTGCCAAGGAGCCGACTGTCGACACTCCTGCAGGTATGAGAGAATTTATTGGTGACGAGACTGGCTGCGCATACTAATACGTGCAAATGCAGTTTCTACCGAGCCCGCTGCCGTTACTGGTGCCGCCCCGGTTGTCCAGCAAGCCGCCGCTACCCCCGCTCCCGCTGCCGCTGCCGCTACCGCTACGGCCTAGGCCGGCATCGACTCCGATATCATGGTCTACCTATGCCTCACGACAGTGTCTGGACCAGACGCGGTGTAGATGTCTACAGCGTTTTCAACTTTCACAGCGCTTCTTGTTTTGTGTCGTTGCGCTTTCTGTCCGTTTTGTCTGCTAGCTACTGGATACCCGCCACGCCGCACTGCAATGATACCCTGCGCGCTGGTATAATGAGTTGCCACACTGCTATATTCCCACGAGTTATTGTTTTCTTTTAATTCTTCCGTAATCCTTAATAATCTTTCTCGACAGCACGACTTTTATTCTCTATTCCTTTATTGCTGTAGTGTCTATTTGGCCCACGGAGCTTTTGTAGGAGGCATACCCGTAAGTCCGTCACCTGGTGAGGGCGCAGGCCGTTGTGTAGGCGGTGGCATACGAGCTGCTGGTACCGCAGTCGTTGTAGTAGGTGGCGGTATTCTCGAGGTTTGAGCCCTGGGCGCTGCCGTGCCTCCAATCGGTGCAGCTGTAGTTGCAGTCGCAGACGGAGCAGACTGCGCCGACGGATTTTGTGCATTGGGGTCCGTTTTCCAGGAAAAGAGCGAGCCAAATGGAAAATGTTGCACGACAGGAAACTTGGACAGCACCTCGGCGTTGTACATTTTAATCATGCCCTTGTTAATCTTGCCCCAGCCATCCTTAACGCCAGAGATGTCGAACAGCATCGGGCTGTGCTCCCAGAATGGGCCCTTTTTTATATCGTTGATAAATCCAATGGCCGAAAAGTACATGTTTATGTGGCGGTTGTCCTCGATAGCCAAGGCTTTGGTAATGTCACCAGTTTTTGGTGCGCCTCTCACGGAACCTCCAAGCGGCATGGGATCATTCTCGTCAATGGGCCGGGTTAGCTGCGCAGAACCAAAAATATATGGCACAAAGGAGTGGTCATCCAGACCCCAGACGCCGTGGGATCCCGCAGGCTCGAGCGTATATGTAGTGATGAGCTTTCGGACGAGCGCCAGATATCTGCCCGCAGTCAGCATAAAAGTTCAGCCCCCGAACCAGGGGAAACACACGGTTCAATAATGGAAAAGACAATTTCTCGCTCAACCTCGACCTCTGTCTTGTCCGTTTTGAAGTGGCCCAGTTTCCACAGGCAGCCGATGAATGCCACAAAGCTGAGTTCGTGGCCCGTGCCGTAGTCGAGGCGCTGCGCGCTGCCAAAGCCGCCCAGCAGATAGCTCTTGATTTCCTCGCGCGCCGCGGCCGCCGTCGTCTCGCCCAACGTAGAAGAAACGGCAGCAGTAGCCCTTTCCAGCATACCATCGGCCTTGCCCTCTAGCAGCGTCTGCCATTTACGGAAGCTCAGGTTTCCGAACCGGCGCGGGCCCGGCGCGGGCGGCACCTCGTCGATGAGGCGGTCCACCTCGGCGAGCAGGTCCCGCAGCGCCTGGACGGGCGGGAGAAGAGGCGGCGATGTGTTGCGGGAAGACGAAGGGATGGAAAAGGTCTGCGGGACGGGCGTGTCTGTGCGGTTGCGCGGGCAGACGGCGTGGTTGAGCTGCATGATGAAGATGCCAATGTCGCGGTAGGCCAGGCTGGTGAGGAAGGCGGGCACGTCGCTGCTCTCGTGGATGCACTTGGTCGGAGTGCTGAAATCCGGCAGGGCTTTGTGGTCTAGGACTTCTAGCCGGGGGAGTAGAGTAGCCATGGTTGTTTGATTCTCTTCTCCCTCTTCTTTGATGTAATGGGTTGATGTGAGGATGAGTAGGCTGTTGGGCTGTGGATAGCACATTGTGGGTTTTGTGGTTAGTTAGTCATCTTGAAGATGAGGCACGCGACATGTTGTATAAACGCATCGGGCATGTTTTTTATTTTGAGAAGATTTCAGATCCGGAAGGGGTAAAGAGTCTTTGTGTCAAGAAAGCATCTTTTCATGTCTCAAAGTGCACAATGACGCGCGCACGAACCCACGCAGGGTGGCCGTTTGCCGTTTGCTCAGATGTGGGTAGCTAACCTAGTTATATCGCAGCATTTGGGCTTCACCTCTCTTGCATACGATGCTTCATTGAATTCTCGCAGATGATGCTGATAAAATCCCGCGATAGGCTCGTGGAGATTTAAACAAAAACTTCGTGCTACTTCACCATGGCTGGCCAAGAACCGTTCCCAAACTGCTCGATGCCATTCCCTTGGACGCCAGCACGCAGTCACTCTGACCAGCCTCTCTTGTCTCCCATCTCCCACTACCGGGAACTTTTTGCCGCGGGCCGAAAACGAAGAAAATTTGGCAATGACTTGCGAGATGCGCAAAAACAAAGTCTTGTGCAACCTGAGCCAGTCGAACAGCCTGAGCTGCCTCCCACAGCATACGATCGGCCAGCCTGCAGGGCTGATGCTACGACCTATACCTATAACTTTGCACAGGATTTTGCAATGAGCGACGACATAATCGAGAGCGATGCCACCGACGACTGCTCAGACTATGAACCTCGCAGGAAGTCCGAGGAGCACGAATCTTGCCCAAGCCCACAGCGGCAGGCGTCACACCCGGCAAAGAGAAAGTCTCGTGAGGCAGATGACCCAGAGGACACCCATGAATGGAAAACGGATTGTCAGCAAGAAGAGACACACTGGCAAGACGCTGACCACACAAACTTTTCACCCTTGCCAACTCTCGGTAGAGAGAGTTCAAAGGGAGTCTTTAGCACCGAAAACTCGGAGAGCAACGTGACCACAGAAACGAGTCCGCCTCCCCCGGAGTCTAGAGAAAAGAGCTTAGAGCTAGGCTTGATGACGAAAGATTGGAGCGGGCAACGGGAACAGTCGGTTGAGTTGTGCGAGACGCCGAGATCTTTTCGGGCATCAACGCATACAGTTTACCAACACGCTGAGCTAGGGTTTGAGACTGTAACCTTGGAGGATGCAGACTCGGGAGATACAGACCAGTCCATACTTGAACCTTTACCAGAGGCCTGCACTTTACAAAGAACCGAAATTTCGCAATCTGGCCCCGAAGAAACCCTGGTCAAAGGCCGTCAAATAGCACCACCACCGGAGACACCTGCTTTGGGCGAGTCGGCGCAGTCAGCCGTGCGGATAAATTATGACAATTGTTCCGTCAATACAGAAGATGACGACGCAGACCTCCAATATACAGTATCAGATGCTATTTTAGAAATGCACCGACTTATGAGCATTTCGTTTTGGGGGGATGATGAACAGTGGCTTGCCCGGATCGCAGGGCCGACACCACGAAGCTGGCCATGTACCCCATACTCGGACGACATCATCAGGACGAGCGCAAAATTAATCGAGACAATTAATACAATAAAGACTCAAGAAGGACATTACAAGCAGGCGCGTTTCGCTACCACCTTGGAACACCGCACCAGTAGTCTCGTCAACAAGATACGGGAGGCCTGCACAACCATATGTCGCCATCTTTTTGGCAGCCAACAGCTGGATTCGCACCAAAACCCTCAGGTACACAAGGAAACGGTACATCGAATGCGCAAATATGCCATGCCTCGACTGGTCGTCGTACTCAGCAAGGCGTTTACGCTACTGTGCAACCCGATGCCAGAGATGAGCGACTTGGTCGTTTTCATCACGGAGAATATTTGCTTCGACATGGAGCGCATTGCCAAGATTATCGAGATTGGGACAGACGCAAACGAGGGTGATTCGGGCGCTAAAGTTGAAGAGTTTCTGCGCGCCTTGGCTGTGGTGCGAGAATGGGCCAAGGCTGAAAGAGACGTGGAGGGAGCCTCGAGATGTATCGCTCTATAGTCGCTAATACAAGATGCCGTCGCCAGTCACCAGGCTTCTCCCAGTCTTGACGTTTGAGATCATCCCAGCCTCGTGCATTCTTCTCACCAGCGAGAAGAGCATCCCATCGCATCCCTTGGCCGCCACCAAGTCCACCGTCACGGGCAGGTACTCCGTGTGCTGCGTCACCTGGGACTCGTATTCCACCTCGCCAATCGGAATCACGACATCAGGCAGCTCTGCCATGACCGCGATCCTGCTCGTGGAGAAGGCACCCGGTGCCTGCGGACCCGTCCAGTACGTGTCCCTGTACTTGGGCGCGGGCGTCCGCGGCACGTACACGAGCAGGTCGCTCGAGCAGCTCACGCTGTCCGCCTTGAGCACATTTCCGCCGAACCAGTCCATGAAGCGCGTCTTGTTGGCCACGGCCTCTTGGATCGTCGCGCCGGTGCTGTCGCCCAGGGCCCAGCGGCGCAGCGGCGCGGGATTCACGTGCGGTCGGCGGCCGTCGTGCCGGGCCGCGTAGTCTGCGTAGAAGGGATCGCGCACCAGCCGGCCCTGCTCCTTGGCGGAGAGCGCCTCGTACGTGCTGTTGATGATGCACAGCAGCGGCTCGGCGGTGGGGTTGGTGGCCGCCCAGCGCTCTGTGAGGTTGAACTCGGAGACGCTGGCCGACAGGAGATTGGTCATGTTGCGCAGAAAGTCCTGCAACATCCGATCGAGCTTTTTGTTGGTGTCTGTGGGAAAGCCGACGGTCAGGATGTGCTTGGGGAAGATGGCAGAGTTGGTAATGTTGGGCTGGTATAGGACCGTAGCGGTGTCGGCCCAGAGGATGGGATCACGAGCCAAGAGTCCAGCAGTGTCGTATTGGGGAGAAAGCGGCATCGTGTTGTCCAGCGCGACTATTCCATGGCCTGGACTCTGTTAGAATGCCGCCAGGAAACACAATAATGCTGCTCACTTGGACGATTTCCGTAAATGCCTTGAAGCTGGCTGGGGCTGCGAATGCTGCCTCCCGTGTCTGAACCAATAGCGATGTCGAGCCAGGGATACGAAGCTGTTGATCGCATTAGAGATTGCGCCGCCCGTCTCAGATACATGGCATACCTTCTCCCGCCGCTGGGCCGGCAGAAGACGAGGACGGATCGAGGTACCCGTCCCCGCGTGGGTTGAACGGAGCGAGGTAGTCTACCCAGTCTGCCGTGGCCGTCTCTCCGTTGGCAAACTGGCTCGTTTTCATCTTGCCAATCATCACGGCGCCGGCATCGATGAGCTTCTGCACGGCGCTGGCCGTCTGATCAGCCGCCGGGTACAGCTGGTACCAGGCCCGGTTGCCGTTGGAGGTCTTGAGGCCGGCAACGTCGTAGATATCCTTGACTCCGAGCCGGACCCCGGCAAGCGGCCGGTGTGGCGTCTGGAGAAAAGACAGGCGCGACGGCACGGCAACAGCCATCGATTGTCCGGGCACATTGGCGGGCAAGACGGCGTGCGACCCATCGGGGGCTGTGATGCTCGTCTCGCTGAAAGCGCCGGCGAAATCCGTGTACAGCCTGTAGGCGCTGTATAGTTTGCCAGACGAGGACGCAAAGTATGGACCATTGGCGACAGTGGCGTTTTTGAAATCTGTCCATGCCACTGTCGCATTGCTCAATGAAGGCGGCTTTGCGGATTTGGCAGGGTCCCCAATCAGGTACACCACTGACGATGGTCAGCATAGTTCAGAGAAGTATACATAAGCAACCCACCCTTGAGAAATTCGTCTTGAATGACATCGTCACCTGCCAAGAAGTCATTTGCGATTTGCGATAAAGTCGACTCATTCAAAGCTACAGACTTTGTGTTGACGACCGTGACGGGAAGAAGAGCGTCGCCTTCCCCGACGGGCGCATGGAAAACTGTACCTACACACCACGGCGGGACAAAGTAATGAACATCGCCCACGCTGACGGTGCGGCCAGTTGATACTACTTGCGCAGTACCAGCGGTTGCAAGTTGCAGCAGTGCTGTGACTCGCGATAGCTTCATGTCGCCTACGTCGCGGTACGTGGTGCTATACCGCAATATTAAGTGGTGTCATTCGAATCACAAAAAGGCATGCAATCCAACATTATAGCAACCGCAGAATGTTTCCAATGTGGATCTTCCAGAGCGACAATGCCTTTATTGTTGGTGGATACGCGAACATGGCTACATCTGCCGGGATCATAACGCTGAGCGGTGATCCTACCCTGAGGGCTGCATTGTGTAATGAATGTGCAGGCAACGCGTGGGGATAAAGAACCCTGAGAGCAGACTACACTATCCACAAAGAAGCCTGGGCCCGAATCATGGGCCAAGACGGAAGATCGCGGGTCCCTGCCTGGCGAGTCCTGTGGCACCGCTTCAGTTCTCTTCCCGGATAGGCAATTGCGGAACTTGGATAAGATGCCTCACAACAAGATTAGAGAAGTGATCTGGCTAATCAGCTAATTTTCAGCCGCTTGCTTTCCTTATGGACCGTCTTGTGTGGATGTGACCCAAGCCCCAGTCCAGTGTCCATTGCCCATCAAGGTGAACAGACAACTGCCGGCACTAACACGAACGAAGCATCAGCTTGCCGGGACTGACGCACAGCGGCTGCAAGATGGTGCAAGAGAAGTCGGGGGAGGCAGTCCGAGTGCATTATGGTCCAGCGAGGTTCCTTTTAGATCAAGATTAGCCTTATATTTAGAGTAGCACCCCATGCTGCGTCTACTATCGAGTCTACAGAGCCAGCAAGCAACATGGGCAACTTTCACACGGCCGGCAAGCTGCTGGTAGCTGCCCTCGCCAGCATTGGCACCGCGACGCCGGTTTCTGGCAACACCACCGAGCCCGCCTGCGGAAGCCCTCTCCTCGAGGACTTTGACTCTCTCGGCGCGTGGTTCGAGGGCGTCGACGCCATCAACTGCACCTCCCTCCCGCGCCGCGACAATGTCACGGTTGCCATCATCGGCGCCGGCGTCTCGGGCCTCGCCACGGCGCTCATGCTCGACAGCGTCGGCATGCACAGCTGGGAGATTGTCGAGGCCAGCGGGCGCGTCGGCGGCCGCTTCCGCACCAAGTTTGTCGGCGGCACCGACCAGTTTGCCGAGATGGGCCCCATGCGGCTGCCCTGGAGCATCACGTACCGGAGCGACAACACGACGCACGCCTACACGGACCACCGCATGACGTTTCAGCTCGCCGACACGCTCAACCGCCTCAACGGCGACGACCCGGCCTACCGGATCCGCTTCGTCCCCTGGATCCAGCACCACCCCAACGAGCTGCTCGCCCGCGGCACCGGCCGCCACCCAGACGGCCGCGTGCCGACCCGCGCCGAGATTGCGGCCGACCCGCGCCTCGGCCGGAAGCCGCCCATGGACACGGCCGAGTACCGGGACACCAAGGCCCAGATGGATGCCATCCTCAAGAGGGAGGCGACGCTGCGCTTCATCCAGCGCGACGTCTGGCGCGCGCACGCCTGGGCCATGAACCAAGGGCTCGACGACCTCGGCGAGCAGGCCTTTATGCGCGCGACGCTGCGCGCGGGCGAGAATGTGACCGACGCCATCTGGACCGACACCGACTACGACGTCTTCTGGGACGAGCTGCACCACAACTCCAACCTCGCGCAGGACGGCTCCGCGGGCAGCCTCGGCGAGACGGCGTGGAGGTGCGTCGACGGCGGCTTCGACCGCATCACCGACGCCTTTGCCCCGCACGTCGGCGATCGCCTGACGCTCAACCGCAAGATTCGCAAGATTGAGCCTGTGTACGGCATCCCAGACAGCAGCAGAAGCAGCAACCACACCACGATGCGCACCCGCCTCTCCTGGTACCCCAGCGTCGACAACCGCACGCTGCTGCACAAGGACTACGACTACGCCATCGTCGCCGTGCCCTTCACCATGACGCGCTTCATGGACCTCCCGCCGTACTCCTCGGTCCTCGGCCGCGCCATCAGCGAGGCCGGCCTGCGCTTCAAGTCGGCCTGCAAGCTCGCGCTGCTCTTCTCGGAGCGCTTCTGGGAGCGCGGCCCGCGGCCCATCCGCGGCGGCTACTCGCAGCCCGCGTCCAGCGCCGTCGGCGCGCTCTACTACCCCGTGTACGGACTGAACGAGTCCTCTTCCCGCCCGGGCCTCATCACGCAGTACCGCGGCGGCGACTGGAGCGACCGCTACGTCAGCCTCCCCGACGACGAGTACGCGCAGACGGTGCTCGACGCCGTCGTCAGCCTGCACGGCGAGGAGGCCCGTGAATACTACACGGGCCACTACGAGAAGCTCTGCTGGCTCGAGGACGAGCACACGGCCACGTCGTGGTGCCGGCCAGACGTCGAGCAGCACCGGCTGTACATTCCCGCGTACCACCGCACCGAGTTCAACACCATCTTCATCGGCGAGCACACGGCGCCGACGCATGCGTGGATTAGCTCGTCGCTGCACTCGGCGGTGCGCGGCACGGTGCAGCTGCTGCTGGGGCTCGGCATGGTGGACGAGGCGAAAAACGTCAACAGGGAGTGGATGGGCCAGTGGATCCACGGAGCATAAGGGTGTCATGGAAAAATAAAAAGCGGAAGAGTAGAAAAGTTTATGGGTTGCGGTAGACTAGGTGTATGTGCTACAGAGAATCTAGAATTGGTTTGCTTTCATGTCCATCAGCGTCAATTTTGAGCGGTTGTAACATGTCATTTGAATACACACCAGCTTATGAAAGACTAGTAGTGGAATTCTACTCTACTTGGGCCTGTCCAATGTTTCTTGGACTGTGAGGGCCCTCCTCAAGACCGTTGCGGCGCGGGGCCTCTGGTCGCCAGCGCCAAAAAGGGCGCAGGAAGCTCGTGGCCTTGTCACCATTCTGTAAAATGTCCGCAGCGTGCTAAATGATGGTCAGAACAAGCTAGCAAGTAATATTGATCGTGTCGTGTACCTTTCCGAGAACGGGCAGGAATTTGGCGCCGTGGCCACTGCCGCCCGTGCAGACAAAGAGCGAGTTGTCCGTGTAAGTCGGGACGTGGTCAATCTACTCGTGTGAGCCCCAGAACCTGCAACGCGGTTGCGCCGCCGAATACCTACCACGAAAGAATTGTCGAGAGAATCCGTGTACCAGCAAAGTTTGGTCGAATAAAACGGGACATTATCAAAGTCGGGCAAAAAGATTCTGACAAATTGCCGGATCGCGTCCACGGCCGCCTCGGGAATAGCGCTCGAGTCACTAGGCGACATGGGGATGGACCACTTGCCATCTTGCGTGAATGGTACGCCTTCAGGTGCCGGCTGAAAGTTGGTAAACTGTGAAAAGGTTAGTCAAAGAAACAGAATGCTTCATGATTGCTGACCTTGATGCCGCGGAATCCAATCTTGACCAGACCATCCGGAGTTCTAGGGAGCACATAAACACTGCCAGTGTCCTTTCCAGTTTTGTTTCGGGGAGTACTCTTCCATGTAATAACGGGAAATTTCTCGGGCGAATACTTGTCCCAGAGATCCTTGTTCTCCTCATCAATCTTAAATGTGGCAAGACTGCCGCCAGACGATTCAAGGTGCGTGGACAAGTCGGAAACAAGCTGCGTGGTAAAGGAGCCACCTGAGAGGATTAGAAAACGAAATAACAAACCGGAACGCAAGCTTACCTGCAACGGCCACTACGTCTGCTTTGTGGCCGACGCCATCTCTAGTCTTGACTCCAACAGCTCTCTTCTTGTCACCCATCGTCTCTTCCACGATGGATTCAACAGCACCATGCTCGTTGCCAAAGACAAACTTGACGCCTTTCGAGGCCGCGAGTTTTTGGAAATAAAGACAGGCATTGGAGCAGCGCATGAACCCACCAAGAGAGTCGAGGACTGCTTCATAAGTCTGACCATTGTTGCTGTCCGGAATAGGAAACTCTAGAAGCTTGGCATCCCAGCCTCCAGCCTTGGCACGCTCTCTATCTTCCACAACACTCTTGACAAACTGTGTTTCGCGAAGACCGTCACGTTCCATGTTGGCAAGAGTCTCCTTTTCCAGGGCGCCTAGCTCATCTGACGGCTGGACGCGAAGCATACCGCTGGGGACAAACAGGTCGGCCCCGGAGGACTCGTTGATGGCGACCCATTCTTCCCGGCTTTCCAGTGCTAGACGCTGGTAATGCAGCTTTGTGCCGTACGAAGCGCGAAACTACGCTGCATTAGTATGATATGATGATTTGGAGATATTCGACACTTGCAATTTTGTTGTGGTCGACAGAGGCTGCCTGCACGTTCTCGTCGGCTGCCGGATCATACTGGGTCTGGTCATAGGGATGGCGATCAAAGACAGTAACAGTGTAGCCTGGTCAAGTCCAATCAGGGTTCGGGGTGTGAGTAGGGGCAACATTGGACGGAAGCAGCAAAGGCCTGAGTCGGCTTACCCTTTTCGCGTAGCGCAACAGCCAACGAGAGGCCAAAGATTCCGGCTGCATCAATATTAGTCGGTCATCATCTTTCCGACGGTAGACGCTAGCAGAGTTTGATTGATAAAAAAAAGAGCGCAGCAAGGGAGGGGGGGTTCGCGTGATACATACCTCCAACAACGGCTACGGACATGGTCTCACTCATTCTGGCCAGGAGAGCTGGTAGCGTGGACCAATCAAGAAGGGGCGAATGGAGGAGTGCGGGATAAGCTTATCAGGGTTAAGAACCAAAGTAAGGGTAAACGCAGCAAACTCTTGTTCTTCACAGTGGCGACGGCTGCTGGGATCCGGCGGGCTTTTGATTCGAGAGGAAGACCGGCCATCCACGAAGCTGCGGGGCTTGGATGCTTGGGTCGTGTGAAGCTTGCCCAGCCGGGAGTGACCGACATGGGGATCGTCCAAGTTCGGCTGCACAGTTGCGGGCCAAGAAGACGCCATCCGCGAACCTTTATGGTTAATCTTAGCCTCACATTATTGTGGTGCTTGATTTGGCGCCTCGACACCTTGGCCGCACATTGGGCGAAAGATTTTGGCTCATGGACTATTGACTCGTCCATGTTGGCACGCTACTGGGCAAAAGTTGGCCCAAAATAATCCCCTACTCTGAGCGGATGTTGCGTGTTAGTCGTTGAAGCTGAAGAGGGGGAAATGAAACAAACAGGATCGAGGGCGGAAGAGGACGCATTAACTCACTCACACACCTTGATGTCTTTTCGTGTTCTCGGCCACACGTCCCAAGTTTGTTATAGCGCACAATAAGCATTCGGCCGCATGTCTCCCCCCCTTGCTGGGCTCTTGTGACCCGCAGCTTGAACTCGGATGGCACTTGGCTGAGCGTTTCCCGGTCTGAGCGACAGAAAAGGTCGACGGCTAACGTGGCAAGGCTGTAGCTCCCGCTGGCCAAGAAGCAGAGATTTCGTATAAAGGGTCACTTGTCTCAGCGCCTTGCAGCAGTTGGATGTAACCTTGTCGAAATCAAATAGCTCAGAGCGAGAGACCTGGACGAGATTCAACTTCTTCTTTCTTTGCCTTTGTTTATCTGCACCGAACCCTTTTGTCTATAGCCCTGCAGTCATACACAGCCGCCGTCAAACATGGCAGAAGAGAAAAATAGTGCGCCCAAAGGCCCAGGCGAGGTCGTCGAGCCTATCGAGGACTCTGGCTCCGACACTGGATCTCCTTATGCCGCAGCAAAAGCCGGCTCCGACGTTGTGACGAAGAAAGATCCCAAGACTGGCCGTTCCCTTCACTTTGTGACGAAGCGTGATATCGACGACACGACGCTGTGGTACAACCAGCACAAGGCCTCTGCCCGTGCCCTCTCCCCCGAAGAGGCCACAAAGGTGACGCGCAAAAACTTTTGGTTCCTCCTGATGCAGACGTGGTGGGTTGCCTTTCTGATCCATCTGGACAAGTCGACGCTCTCCCAGGCCAGCACCATGGGAATTTTCAAGGATGTGCACATCAGCAAGAATCAGTTCAACCACCTGTTTGTCATCTTCTTTGCCGGCTATCTGATTGCACTTTGGCCCGGCGCCGCCCTTGCGCAGCGCATTGGTCAGAAGCAATTCATTGTTGGCTCTCTGGCCATCTGGGCTCTGCTTTTGGGAATGCATCCGCTTGCCAAGAGTTACTCGCATCTGATCGCGCTCCGATTTCTTCTTGGCATGGTAAGCCACATCGCGCCGTGCATCGAGTGCCAAGCCTTTCTGTTTTAATGGCTAACTCTGCTGCCTGATAGGCCGAGTCCCAGATTGTGCCGTCGACGACAGTCCTACACCAGGCCTTCTTCCCGCCCAAGAAGAGTCCTTGGGTCCAGCTGCTGTGGTGGGCCTCGGGCAGCTTTGCCAACGTTCTCCTCACCATGGTGTCCTACAGGCTCATCCTCGATGATGACCACCACTCTCTTGCTGGCAACCTCAGCTCGTGGAAGTGGATGCACATCATCTGCGTGATCCTTACCTTCATCGTTGTCATTCCGCTCGCCATCTTCCTGCCCAACTCACCCGTCGAGGCCAAATGGTTGACGGTGGACGAAAAGATACACACGATTGATATGATCCGGGCCACCCATGCTGGCATCAGCAATAAGACGTTCAAGTGGTCGCAGGTTCGCGAGTGCTTCACGGACCCCAAGAGTTGGCTCTTCATGTAAGTCGTGCATAATTCATGGCCGGTAGACATCGACAAGCTAACGACGGGCGTAGCCTCCACATGTTCTTCAACGAGCTGCCCAACAACACTTCACAGCAGCTTCCTCTCATTCTCGTTGGGTTCGGCTTCACTCCCGCGCAGAGTGCCTTGTTCAACATTGCCAAGCCTCTCTGGGGTTCGTTCTTGATCATCGTGTCGGCGGCGATGTTGTACTTGACGGATCTTGGCGTGGGCTATACCTGTGCCATTTCATACATTCCTTGCTTCGTCGGAGGCTTGATTATGCTGACTGCTCCATGGTCCAACAAGATTGCGCTGGTGGTTGGCACGCAGATTTCGACTTTTAAGCCGTCGTACCTGCTCGGCCTCTCGTGGGCTGGCACGACGACGATTGGCTATACAAAGAAGCTCTATGTCATGTCGACTTGTATTGTGGCCGCCTCAGTCGCCAACATGATTTCACCCGAGTAAGTGTCGACAATGTCTGCGAGAAGAGGCTCGCATGCTAATACGCCGACGTCTAGGTTTTGGCAGAGCAAGTACAAGCCTCGCTACATTCTGCCCTGGGCTTTTATGACGGCGTTCTGGTTCATTTCTCCCATCATGTGTCTCCTCATTCGGTTCTACCTGGTACACGAGAACAAGAAGCGTGCCGCTATTCTTGCAGAGCGAGGCATCGACAGCGACAACGACGTTCTCGAAGTCGGCAGCGAGATTATGCACCTAAAGGACGACGATCTTGATTTGACTGACCGTCAGAACCTGCGTTTCGTATACCCCCTGTAGATGGGCAGCGAGGATAGCCGACGGGACACCTTTAACGAGCATTGGTTCAGTTGAGGTGTGGACATCAAGCGGAGGAGTCAGAAGAGAAGGGATAAGGCAATGCATTACAGTTTCAGCTACCAAGTAGACAGTCGTTGGGCTTGCCAGAGATATGCCGCAGACCATGGTAGTGAATCGACTGGTTGTTCTGAGCTGAATCAAGACTCCAGGCAGCTTGCATGTGGAGCGACGCCACACCCACGCGTCTGAGCACAACAGAGGCGGTGCGATACGTCGCGTAAAGCGCTGTGGCTGGAGGTTGCCCGCCTGTAGCTCAGGGGAAAGGCAATTATCAAATGGTAAATCTCCACTGGAACTGCACGCACAGACGGGAACCCTTAGCGCATGGCTACAGCGGGCTACAGCGGCCTTGAGCGGGTTCCTGGCTGCCCGGAACTTTATTTGAGGACGGGAGAGGCAACTTGCATGAAGCATCTCGAAACAGGAGCAGCAACATCAGCAGCAAAAAGCCTTCCTTGCAGCAGGGCATTAAGTGCTATCTGTCTACGTGCTGTCTCGTCACTCCAGATCATGTGCTTTAGAAAAAAAATCCTAAATTCTGAGCTAGTTACAAGCCTACAACGTCGTGGCCACCATACCCTACCTAGTTTATTGGTTGACCGGAGCTAATTTCCGTTTTGTTCCTTGACAATTTCGAGGGATATCACAGCCTATCAGTACCAGTACTTGCCGCTGTTACCAGTACCGGTATGAATGAAATGGCAGCATGCATGCATGCTTGCAGTGCATTGTTCTTTGCGTGGTGGTGGACGGCGCGCAAGCTCATTCCTTGGTGTTGATTCAGCGAGATGCCCGCCAACTCGACGCTCGCCACTGTCTTAGTGACTACGTAAACGGCATGCCAACGCAGACCTGGAATAAAGACTAACTACATCATCGAGTGAATTGACAAGATATCCTGGGGTGAACCAGATGATCGCCTTGTGGATAAGAAAGAACTTGGGCTGGCGTGCAATCGAACCCCTCAACCCCTAAACCTCTTCCACCTCCCGCTAATGAAGGCCACCACCCACCACCGTCTCTCGGCCCCAACGCTCTCTTCCCCTGCTCATTAAACCTGGCCAGACAGGGTCCAGTATATTTCCATCGCTTGTAACTATTGTGCCGCCTCTCTACCCCCTCTTTGCATCTTCATCAAGCAGCTCCTTTTTTCTTTGATACCCTGATTTTCTTTACTGCGCCTTGAAAGGTTGAGCTCTTGTGTAGCACATCGCCACACACCCACCATGTCGAGCAGTGCTGCAGCTCCCAAGACCGCGTCGCCGCGCGCTCCTGGCACGACTGCCTCGTCGAGGGCAACGGGGGCTACGGCCACCTCTGCCTCTCGCCGTCCAGCTGCCACCACCTCGACAGCTCCGGCCGCCAGGACGGCCGCCGCCGGTCTCAGCAAGCCCCCAACACGGCCGCCCTCATCGGCAACGGCCACCGCTGGTGCTGGCGCCACCCGTCGCCCAACGTCGTCTTCCACCACCGCAACTCACCGCAGCCGCGCCAGCGTCAGCGCAAGCGAAGATGAGAAGAAGCCAGTTGCCTCGACGACTGCCGCTCGGCGCACGAGTACCCTCATGAGCAGCCCGGGCAAGTCCACGGCCGAGAGGAAACCAGCCGTCCCTACCGCTGGCACTGCTAGGAAGCCTGTCACCGCGGCCGGCTCAACTGCCAGCCGATCCTCCCTTTCCGGAACCACTGCGCGCACGTCTGCTTCTCGTCCCACTCCCACGACCGGAACAACCACCACAACCAAACGACTGTCCACTGTCGGGGGCATCTCCTCTGCCGCTGGACCTCGCCTGGCTGCCCGCCCTGCCTCGCGAGCGGGCACCCCCAGCGACGCCTCTCGAGAGCTCGAACAGCTCAAGACTGAGCTTGCTTCCAAGAACGAAGAGATTGCAGCCCTCAATGACCAGATTAAAGCTTCTGATGTCACCATTGCCGAGCTCCGCGATCAAGCCGAGAAGCCTGTCGAATCCATCGAGACTCCCACGCCCGCTCAAGATGACAATACCATTGCTGCGCTCAAGGCGGAGCACAATGCCAGCATCACTTCCCTCGAGACCCAACTTGGCGAGGCTCTGGACGCTCGCCACGCTCTCGAGACTAGCTTGCAAGAGAAAATCAAGGCTCTTGAGGAAGCCACAACCAGCCTTGAGCGGAATCAGTCAGGCGCTTCTGCCCATGAGAGCGCTCTGGCTGATCTGAAGTCGGGCCATGAAGCTTCTGTTGCTGAGCTGGAAAAGAAGATTGAAGAGCTGGTCGCTACAAATGCTACTCTAGCGGCTGCGAACGGCGACAAAACCAAGTCTGAGGAGCAGCTAGCTGTTCTTCAGGCTGAGCTTGACAGCACCAAAAAGGAGCTCAGCGACGCCAAGAACAATGCTCAGCAGACATCGACCAGCGCAACCGCAGAGCTGCAGAAGGAGCTTGAAACAAAGACCAAGGAGCTTGCTTCCACAAAAGACAGCCTGGAGCAGCTGCAGCAGAAGAACAGCGACATTCAGACCTCGCTCGCTGACAAAGATGGTGACATTGCGAAGCTCAAGACTATGCATGATGAGCGCATGAAGCAGCTTTCCCAAGACTACGAAAACGAAATTGAAAGCCTGCGTGGTGATGCTTTCTTCAAACGCAAATACCAGGAACTCGAGGGACAGCATGAAGCTCTTCAGGCTTCTTCTACCGAGCTTGAGGAGCAGCATGCTGCCCTCAAAGCTTCGTCTGCCGAAGCGACCGAGACGCACGCCAAAGAACTTGCCACCGCTAAGGCCCTCCACGCCGATGCCGCCGCTTCAGTCGAAGACAAGACGGCCGAGCACCAGAAAGCGCTTGAACAACTTCACGAAAGTCATGCTAAAGAGTTTGCCGCTGTCAAGGCTGATGTCTCCTCCTCTAGCGATTCTCATCTTCAGAGCCTGGAGATTCTCAAGTCCGAACACCAGGCCGTCCTGTCCGAGTTGCGCGACAGCCACGCCAAGGAGCTCGAAGCCACTAAGAATGACGCTTCATTGGCCAGTGAATCCCATACTGGAAGCCTTGTGGCTCTTAAAGCTGAGCATGAGACGGCCTTGGCCAGACTTCGTGACAGCCATGCTAATGAGCTCGAGGCGGCCAAGGCCGAAGTTGCTTCCGCCAGCGAAACTCACCAGGAAGCTCTCGATTTGCTCAAGACCGGACATCAGCAGACCATTGATGAGCTTCGCAGCACACACAGCAAGGAACTCGATGCCGCCAAGGTCACCGCCGCTGAACTCCAGGAAAACCAGTGCGCCCTCAGAACCGAGCACCAGAAGACCATTGACGAGCTTCGTGCTACTCACGCCGATGAACTCAGAACGGCCCAACTGGATGCCGAGGCTTCGGGACACGCGACGCACATGAAAAATGTTGAGGAGCTCAAGGCTGAGCATGCAAAGGAGCTTGATGACTTGCGGGACGGTCATGCCAAGGAGCTTGAGGCCACCCGGGCCGAGGTTGCCTCTGCGAGCGCGTCTCACGTCGACCTCGAGGCACTTGAGGCTGAGCATGCAAGAACATTGAGCGACCTACGTGACAGCCATGCCACGGAGCTAGTTGCTGTCAAGGCCGAAGCCGCCACTGTCAGCGAAACAAACCTCAAAAACGTAGAGGCCTTGAAGGCTGCACATGCCAAAGAGCTTTCAGAACTCGGCTCCAGACACACCGAGGCGGCTGGTGAGGCTGACACGAAGCTTCAGACTCTTCTGGAGGCTGCCAAGACCGAGCATCAGCAGAAGCTCGATCAAGCATCTAGCGAGTATGAGAGGCAGCTTGAAAGCCTCAAGGTCGAGCACCTGGGGCAATTGAACCTTGCCAAGAGTGATACTGATGCTGCACACACTGTCAAGATTGAGCAGCTCATCGCAGCCCATGCTGAGGAGCTGGAACTGCTTAAGAAGGAGAAGGCAGGGGTTAGTGAGAGGCTATTAGCTTTTGAATCTGACACGGCCAGTTACAAGGACCAGGCTGGCAAGAAACACGCCGAGGAACTGGCTACACTCAAGGCTGAGCTCGAGGCGTCTCAGGCTGCTCTTGAAGAGGCCGAGGCTGGTGGATCCCATGCCCTCGAGTCTGCCCGCCTTGAACTCGAAGAAAGCCACGCCAACGAGGTTGAGAAGCTCATTGGCATGCATCAAGATGCCATGGATGCCATGAAGACACACGGTGTCAACGCTCGCAAGGACCTCGAGGAATTGTCGGCCCTGCACTCGAAGACGATCGAGGACGTCATGGCTGAACACCGTCAGACCACTGCCAGTCTAGAGGACAAGGTTGCCGCTCATAATGTATCCAACACTGAGCTGCAGGAGGCCCTAAAGTCTGCCAAAGAAGCACTGAGCAAAGCCCAGGAAGAGGTTGAGGAGTTTAGCCAACAGCTTGCCCATGAAAAGATGGAGCGTATGACTGCTCTTGCTGAATTGGACGCTGTCAAGAGCGCCAAGCCCGACACTTCTGTTGCGGACTCGTTGAAGAAGGAGATGCAGACCTCAAAGCAGCAGTTTGAGGAGGCTCTTGCTTCTGTCACCAACGACGTCAAGGCAAAGCAAGCTGCACTCGACGAAGCTCTTGAGAAGCTCAAGAAGTCTGACGAGAGCAGCAAGCAGATTCGACTAGAGCTCGAGACTCTGCGAGATGAGGCCACCGCCAAGGAGCAGACTGCCAAATCTGACTACCGAGATCTGAACGACAGTATGACTGTCCTTGTCGAGGAGGCATCGAACAAGGCCAAGAAGCTAGAATCGGAGCTTGTGGAGGCTATTGCCAAGCTTCAGTCTTCGGAAAAGAGGCAGGATGAGCTACAAGCTCAACTCAATGTGAAGGATGCTGAGCTAGCAGAGGCAAAGGTACAGTGATGTGTCGACAAGCAACTGGGATGGATCACGGGCCACTAACATTACAGCAGGCAAAGGGAACCCCAGGCAAACCCAAGGGCCTTGCTGCCAGCAGATTTGCCGGTGCTGGCGATGAGGAAAAGGAAAACGTGGCGACGGAAGACGGGTCCTCTCAAGGTGAGGCCCACGAAGATCACTCCTCGGTAGCACTGGCATCGGTACGAGTACTGCCTGCTTGATCCAGCGCTCATTGAGGTGCGCATACGTTGTAGAATGCATGCTAATTTGGACCATGTAGCTTTCTAAAGCCCGCTTGACAGCCAAGCAAATTGACTCCCTTGACCGCGAAATGAGGGATCGCAACTTGCAGTACGTATCCACGATGATTTTATAGCACTCTTTGCTAACGAGACCACTAGGCTGCTGCAATCCATCACCAATTCGCAGTCCCATTCTTCATAAGCTGAAGGTCCGAAGAGGATGTTTGTCCTTGTTGGACTCGCTTCACGTATCCAGCCTCTGAATCTGGAGAACCCTTTCGGCTTCATTCCGTTTGTCGAGTGCGCGTATATGCTGTCTTTACTTGCACTGTAGTTTTATCATCCCTTGCCCCCCCCGCCTACGTTCCAACTTCCCCTGGATGTGCTTCATAATGCTGTTGCTGAGCACGACCTGAGGAACACGGAGTGACGATACCCCATGATAGTTGTAGTATTAATTGTTTACATTTTTTTTTATCCTCTCCAGTGTATATAAAATACAGCTCTGCCAAGTTTACCTGACTGCTACACGAAAGCTGCATCGAGCGAGCAGCGCAAGGTGCACCGACGGATGCGACATAGAGCAGAATTTTGGTGGTCGCGTTTTTTAGATTTCCATCATATCTGTCCAAACGTTTTCTACACATATCCATCCAGTTATCGCACCAGTCAGACGTAAACATCACGTCGTTGATCTGAGGTCCCGGCCTGCATGAGTAGCGTCCCGCCGATAGCACCACGATCGGCGGCTTGGCCCACGTATTTCAAACGCCAATAGGTCAGCAACGCAACCTAACCAATGCGAGCGCTTGCAATCTTGCCCAGAAATCACCAAACAGAGTTGAGTCGATGAATGTATTAGTGCATGGAGCCTAGGAGACAAGCATGCGCCAGCATGCGCGCGCAGCAGTCGAAAAAGTGCCGCGGGGGAAAGCGCCGATGCCTGCGTTGTGTGACCAGGAGTGATTCTCAAAGCACGGTCGGGTATTTCATGTCCCGGCATTGGACACACAGCTTCTACGCATCATTTTGGCGGCGCCGACTCTTGGCGTCGGGGCCGGCGTTTTGACCAAGGACCGACAATAATACAGAGGCCAGCCAGCCAGATTTGCCCAGCCGGACACAACGGATCGTCCCAGGACAAAAGTCTTGGTGGTCGCACTGTGGCGCCTGCGAGAAGCTGCAAGAGGCCATCTGTGGTGCGCTTTTGCTATTATTAGGGGTGTGAACGGGCCCAGCAGGCTTGACAGCAGGCCTATCAACACTGCAGCCAGGCCGTTATTTTGGAGCACTGGAGCGGCTTCAGTCAGCACCTTGCAGTGGGTGCAGGGGCTAAGTACTAGCAGGGGGCTTAAATCCTCTTCTGCCCATCGCTGACGCCGACACTTTGGGAGGCGAAAACGACAACACTAGAAAAATATGCCTTGTTCATCATCACTCTAGAAGCGCAGCAACTGTTTCGATTCCTATCCCCAGAACAATTGCGCGTTTGGCTTCTACTCGACACGTCGCCCCACCCCTGTCACCCTCAACTGTTTGAGAATCCCGGTCAACTCTTTCCGGTCTCCGGTGATCCGGCGGGTGGTCCAGAAGCAACCGCAGTTCCCGTGCCGCGACTTGGTATCCCTGGCCCATCTCGCTACTTTGTCCTCTTCTCATCGCCTTCTTCCAAACGACTCAACAGCTTCATCACTGACGGGGCCTTTGCTTTACCCCCCCCCCCCCCATTTGCCCGCCATGCCAGAGATTCGTCGCGGCAGCTCCATCCACGCGAGCTCGACGCCGACGTCTCCCGCGGCCGCATCGCCATCGTCACAGCTGCCACCGATTCTTCCGCCAGTCCCCGTCACCGAGTCACGGAGCAACAACGAGACAGCCGTGAACGATGCCTCCGACGCCAACATCAACCTGCGATCGGCCTCGATCGACCACGCGGGCTACAAGCCGCCGCGCCGCTCCATCACGCTCACTGCCTTGAAGCCGCAGCGTCACTCGACCGATCTCGCCTCGTCCATCCTCCCGGGTCACATCACCAAGACGACATCGCCGTCCGCTGATGCGCCGGTCCGTCGTAGTCTCTCGTACGCCCATCGTGAGGCTGCCACCGCCTACTACGACTCCCGGGCGGCGACGCATGCCGAGTGGCAGCGCCGAGCCAAGACTCTCGAGGAGTACTATGACGACAACCCCAGCCTGCTGCCTCAACTACCCTTTACCTGGCACCACGGCTGGCGTCGCTGGCGTCTCTTCTTCTTTGCGTTTCTCGTCTTTGTCGATGCCTGCGCCGTCCCCATTGCCCTCTACTACGGCATGTGGTACGCCGGCAACGTCGAGGGCTACATCATCTTCGCCGTCGTCACCACTATCTGGGGTGGCCCGACTTATCTCGAGTTTGCTATTCGCACGCTACGTCTGATCAAAAAGGAGCGCTTCTACCGCCCGCTGGGCACCAATAGCCGCTGGTGCTTTGATGTCGTGACGTACACGTCCGTCATCACCATTACGGCCGTCACAGCGCTATTTGTCGTTGGCAGCGTGCCGCATATTGTCTGGCTCCGAGTGCTGTGCATGCCTGCGCCGGCAATTCTATACTCTGTTGGTGGCGTCATGGTCTTGATTCAGCTCTACAGTCAAATGGGCTGGAAGGCACCCTTCCGACTCAGTTCTACGCCAAAAGGCGGCAAGGTATGTTAAATAGTTGCGAATTGTATGCGTACCTTTGTCCGAAATATTGACTTTTACAAAGGTTCTGCCCCCTGTTTACTACTTCATCGAAGACGTTGTCGCTGTCAACGCTGGTGCCGGTCGTCCCTTTCGTGAGGCCCTCGCCGCGCGCTACAAGGCCAGTCCTCGTTTCCGCCGCATGCTCTACATTCAGTCCATTTTCTGGAGCATTCCGGCCATTATCATTGCGATTCCTCTCACCGTCATCGCCGTCATTCACCCAGTCCCGGCCACCGCGGCGTACGGCATTTGCTGGGCGGTTCCCTTTCTCTGGATGGTCATCTGGGGAATCATCAGCGTCTACTGGTGCAAGGCCGACATGGTTCGCGAGCGACTTGAGTGGCAGGCTGGCAAGGTTGATGGCGGCACCACGCCAATGCCACACGCATCGCCATCCTCGACACCGCCGCCGGACAAGTCGCAGCGAAGCGATACCACCACAATCACCGCCGAAGAAGCATGATTCTTTCTCTGCTAGCGTGGTGCGTGTTTTGTTTGGTGAGTGGAATGTCTCTTTTGAGGCTTGGACTCGTAATTCTGTGTGCATATAATACCCTTGGCCTCGAGACGACGCCATTTTGTTTCCATATTCATGAGCCGTGGAGTTTTTGGAATTGGGCACCATCTGTTGAATAGAAGTCATAGAAGTACAGCTAAGGTGTCTCGGGTAAACGAACATGCTGTCAATAATACATGTTTTTTTCATCAATATCAGTGCGCAGTCGGGTGTGAAAACGTTGTGAACATGAGCAAATCAAGCAATCTGTCAAATGGGCCGTCGAGTGCAGAGCAGTCGTCGTAAGACCAACTAACATCAATGTAAGCTTTAAGACCCAGATTTGGCAATGATTTAGAAGAAATATAGAAACCCCGAATAGTAAATATAATCACCATTCTTCATACCAATTTTCATCCAATAGCGGAGTAGAAAGCCATAATTTCTATTGAGCGTAGGGTAGTTTGTGCTACCACGACTACCTAGGCCCGTTGTTGAAATAACTGTTCGCCGATTTTTAGCAGGCACTGTCTTCCTTGCTAATTTATAAGCTCTTCATACCAGAAAAAAAAAGTTCTAAAGACTACATATATATTAAATCAGTAGCTAAACAATCGAGTGCCTTTTTGTCTATTTTTATATAAGTCTTTTTTAGTGCGTTATAGCTGATAGAAGAAGGAGAGTCTACTGTGCTGGAGGAAAGCGGCGAACAGTTGTTTCACCCAGGTGCTAGGCAGCTGGCCCCGTTACGTGCAAGTCCTCAGCCGGAGCGCAACCAGCCAGCGTCGGCGAAAAGCTGCCTGCGACCAACTCACCAGCTCGCGCAACATCCAAGCATCGCCCATCCCATCTTCACCGACTCGACGAAAGGCAACGAAGCGAAAACGCAAAAGTCACAAACAGCGAGCTCACTCGGCGATTATACATACAAGCGCAACCATGGCGGAATCAGCGCCCATCTCCACGTGCGTGTCATTGCACTCCGACACGCAAGTGAAGACGGAAAGCTAACGTCAAAATCGCAAAATGATGCAGTGTCTACGTCCAGAACCTCGAGGAGCGCGTCAAGCCCGAGCCCCTGGCCGCCGCGCTGCGCACCATCTTTTCCGAATTCGGTCAGGTCATTGACGTCGTCGCCAAGACGAACCTCGGGGCCAAGGGCCAGGCGTTTGTTGTGCTCAACACGCCGGCCGGCGCCCAAGAGGCCGTCGACGAGATCAACGGCTTCCCGCTGTTTGACAAGCCCATGCGCTTGGCCATGGCCAAGTCGCGCAGCGACAAGACGGTCGAGATGCACGGATCACCCGAGGAGCTCGAGGCGCACAAGCAGCACCGCCTCGCCGAAAAAGGTTCGTCCGCCCCGTGTTGTTTCAAACGTAGAAAAGAGGAGAGAGAAAGAGAGAGAGAAAGAGAGAGAGAAAGACAGAGAGAAAGAGAGAGAGAAAGAGAGAGAGAAAGAGAGAGAGAAAGAGAGAGAGAAAGAGAGAGAGAAAGAGAGAGAAAAAGAGAGAGAGAAAAAGAGAGAGGATGTGATAAAGATGTGCTGACAAAAATGGCTGTTTGCTTGCAGAAAAGAAAAAGGCCATCGAGGCCGCCGAGGGCCCCAGGCAAGGAAAGCGTGGCCCCGGTGCCGGTGCCGCCGCCACCGACGGGCGCCCGTCCAAGATTGCCAAGCCGTCGGGGCTCAAGTCGACATCGGTCGCGCAGGCGGCCGTCATCCCGGACGAGTACCTGCCGCCCAACAAGATTCTCTTTTTGCAAAACGTGCCCGACGAGTACGACGTGGAGGCGCTCACGGGCATCTTTGGCCGCTTCGAGGGCTTCCGCGAGGTGCGTCTGGTGCCCGGCCGTCGCGGCATCGCCTTTGTCGAGTACGACGCCGAGCAGGGCGCCGTCGCGGCCAAGGAGAGCACGGCGGGCATGACGCTGGGCGACAGGAACATCAAGGTCACGTACCAGAGACAATAGAGGGGAAAATGCCCGGGTGTAATTATAGTGTGACAAGGACAATGCAATTTCAGTCGTCGAAATTTACCAAAACAAATCCGTCACGAGGACATCAAGGTCACTTACTAGCAGATACAAGAGAAGCATACATACATATACTTGGTGTAATAAGGATAATGCAGATTCAACTATCGTCAATTACTATAAAACAGCTGCCGTCAGACGACTTTGGTGTGAGGTTCCAGGTGGCGGATGGCGGGGTTGACAAGGGCAGCTTTACCCATTAAAAGATGATATCGTCGTCTTCCTCGGCCGCCAGCATATCCGTAGGCTCATCCTCGGCAGCCTCTACTGCTGTCTCGTCCCCTTCCGCCTTGGCTTGTGCTAGACGTTTCGCCTTCATCTCAGCATCCGCCGCAGCATTGTCTCGTTGCTTCTTGCCGGCGACCTATTATCAATTAGACTCCGCGGTGGCATGTACATAACTTTGTTTCACTCACCTTTTTCAGTCTGTAAAACTCTTCACGGTCGACCTCGTCCAGCTCGGAGTTGATGTATTTGATGGTGTTTTCTGTGCGGGGTATAATGACATGCTCGATAGCATTGACTTGCAGCCAAGTTAGCGGGGGTGCAGCAGAAAAGGGTTAGTCCGTCCTCGTCTTACCTCGTCTGTTGACGACTTTGATGACCTCGTCTAGAATGACAAAGGCCGTCTGCAAGCTAGCAAGCTCGACGAGAGCTTCCACAGCTCGAGCATATGTTTCACGGCAGCGCTGCACTTGCTGACCACCTTTGCCGAGGCCTGTAAGACCGAAATCGTTATTTCCCTCCGTCAGATAGCTCTCAAATGCGGGTAGTAGGACACCAGACACATTGTCCTGGCGCGTTCGAAGGCGGAACCGGGCCGACTTGGCCGACTCCTGCACCTGGTATCCAATGTCGCCTCCGACAGCGTATGTAACTTCGGCCAGGGAAAACGCAGCAATCTGCATGACACGACCCATCTTGCGCTTGGCTTCGTCTATCCTTCTTGTGATTTCTGTGGCGCATCGCAGCATTAGCAGTGGGAATCGAGTCGTGGGGTGCTTCGGTCGGACAACAAACCTCGGAAACGTCTAAGAGTACACGGTTAGTATAGACACGAGACACCATCGGCTCATAGACTGTAGCAGAAACTTACTTTGTGAGAGCTTCACTCTTTCTCTTCAGCAGACTGTGGCCAGTCTCAGCTCCCTTGAGCTTCGCCTTCATGATACCCAGCGACTGCCGAGTCGGGAAGACTGGCTCGCGATCCTGCATCTGTTGTTAGCGGCCGCCATTCTCCCGGTTCCATTGGACCTCCACTCACAGCTGCGCCAGACATGTTGAATAATGGATGTCGGGGCGCCTAGGGATAGATTGACGAGGAGCAAGCGACAGCGTCTGCGATGGTAGCCAGAAGTAGATGGCCTTGGATGCTGTCGAGACGCCCCACTTCGACCAACGTCACAGCGGCCAGAGCAACGTGCTTCAATATTGGAATACTTGGGGGCTCCATATTAAATGCAACTAACAATGCCAGGGATTTTGCTAGGCGCCTGTCAAATGTCCCGTGTTTGCAGCCTGCGCCAGCCTCTTTTTCTTGCGTAGCAGACGCGAATTGTGCTCAGCAACAGCCTTTCTCGCCGACAATCCCAGCGACTAATGCCAGAATCGTGTCGCGCGCCACGGTCCTGAGCATCACGAGCGCTGTTATAAAGCCGAAATCTCCACGGCTCGCACCACCATGCGCTGCAACGCCGCTTAGGTTGTTCAAGTTTCCTGCACCACGGCTGCGATCATATCCGACCCTCAGTGGTTCCCGAGGCTACGAACGCATTATTTTCACAATGGCAGCTATGGTAGCAAATGGACAGGCGCACCAGCGCCAAAACTTGCACCTTGTGGTAAGTTGATTCATTCTTGCATGTGACTGGAATCTAACAATGCACGCAGTCAAACGAGGACTCCGTCTACGAACAGGACATTATCCGCGACCCGTCGACTGTCAAGCCGTGGCTTGTGTACATTGAGTTCAAATCCCGATATGGAAATGTTCACGAAAAAGCCTTCGTCATGGCCCGCGCTTGCGCGCAGCTGCCACGATCGTACAAGCTTTGGAAAATGGTGAGTTTGGCGGTGCCGCCAACAAAGTCAAAAAGAGTCGCATATTAACAAACCATAGTACTTGGAGTTTCGTGTGAAGCACGTTTCGAAACTGAACCCTGCCATGTTCAACAACGAATACAACAAGGTCAACGCGCTCTTCGAACAGGCTCTTATTCTGCTCAACAAGATGCCTCGAATCTGGGAAATGTATCTCTCTTTCCTCATGACGCAACCAATCGTGACGATTGCCCGTCGAGTCTTCGACCGAGCCCTCCGCGCACTTCCGATTACACAACACAACCGCATCTGGGCCCTGTACATTCCCTTTGCCAACGCGGCGTCGGGCGAGACAGCCGTCAAGATTTGGCGTCGCTACATGCAGGTGCATCCGGAGCACGCCGAGGACTTTATTGAACTTCTTGTCAACACTGGGCTGTACACCGAGGCAGCCACGACGTATATCAAGATTCTCAACAACACGCGGTTCGTGAGCAAGAACGGCAAGGGCCATTTTGAACTGTGGAACGAGCTGGTGGAGTTGCTTGTGAGCCATGCTACCGGCGTCCAAACTGGCCACGAAACTGGTATTGATGTCGAGGCCATCATTCGTAGTGGAATTGCCCGATTTTCAGACCAGCGAGGCAAGCTATGGGCCGGTCTGGCCACCTACTGGATCCGATCCGGTAGTTTTGAGCGTGCGCGTGATACCTTTGAAGAGGGCATCACTACTGTCATGACCGTCCGCGACTTTACATTAATCTTTGACTCTTATGTGGAGTTTGAAGAGTCTGTGATTGGCGCTCTGATGGAGATGGCGACTGCTCGTGCGCAGAAGGGTGTTGATGACGAAGAAGCAGACTTTGAGCTCGATATTCGCATGATGCGATTTGAGCACCTGATGGACCGACGCCCGTTTCTCCTCAACGACGTGCTACTCCGACAGAATCCTAACCAAGTGCTGGAATGGGAGAAGCGGGTGGCGCTCTGGGGTGACAACAAGACCGAGGTTGTACAGACCTACACAGATGCCATTGCCAAGATACAACCAAAGCATGCCATTGGCCCCTTTCATCAACTTTGGACCAATTATGCCAAGTTTTACGAGGCAGGAGGCGACCTTCGCAATGCTCGAATCATCATGGACAAAGCTGTCAAGGTCCCCTTCAAGTCAGTGGCAGAGCTGGCGGATATGTGGATCGAATGGGCCGAGATGGAGCTTCGAAACGAAGAATTTGACGAGGCAGTTCGAATCATGGCCAAAGCTGTCCAGGCACCGAAGCGATCCAACGTCGACTACTTTGACGAGACGCTGTCACCGCAACAGCGAGTTCACAAGAGCTGGAAGCTGTGGAGCTTCTACGTGGATCTCGTCGAGAGTGTCGCGTCAATGGAAGACGTGAAGAAGGTTTATGAACGCATTTTCGAGCTCCGCATTGCTACGCCGCAGACTGTGGTAAACTACGCCAACCTGCTGGAGGAGAATGAGTACTTTGAGGAGTCGTTCAAGATTTACGAGAGAGGTCTGGATCTGTTCAGCTACCCCGTGGCTTTTGAGCTGTGGAACATGTACTTGACCAAGGCTGTGGATCGTAAGATTGGCATCGAGCGACTGCGTGACTTGTTTGAGCAGGCTGTCGAGGACTGCCCACCCAAATTTGCCAAGACAATCTACCTGATGTACGGCAACTTGGAGGAAGAACGAGGGCTGGCGCGGCACGCGATGCGCATCTACGAACGTGCGACCAGAGCTGTATCGGATGAGGACCGGGCCGACATGTTTAACTTTTACATTACCAAGTCGGCGTCCAACTTTGGGCTTCCGTCCACGCGACCGATTTATGAGCGTGCCATTACTGCGCTGCCAGACGAAGAGGCCAAGGACATGTGCCTCAAGTTTGCGGACATGGAGAAGCGTCTTGGCGAGATTGACCGTGCGCGCGCCATCTACGGCCACGCGTCGCAGTTTTGCGACCCACGCACCAATGCCGACTTCTGGAGCAAATGGGAGTCGTTTGAGGTGCAGCACGGCAACGAGGATACGTTCAAGGAGATGCTGCGTATCAAGCGCAGCGTGCAGGCGCAGTACAACACGGACGTCAATTTCATCGCCTCGCAGGCGCTGGCAAAGAGTCAAGCTGCGGCCGCCGCGGCGGGCCAGGAGATGAACGCCGAAACACAAGACGCGATGGCGGCGCTGGAGCGACAGGCTCGCGCGCCGCAAGGGTTCGTGGCCGCGAGCACGGGGCCTGTGGGCGGTGGCGTGCAGGCGGACAAGGCAGCTGTAGCGGCCAATCCAGATGCGATTGACATTGACAGCGGCGATGACGAGTAACGGTGTACATTTCTGGCGCGGGCAATTACATTTATTCTGGTCAAGAGGACCGATTATTTTAATTTCTCCTAGCTGTCACTTTTTCCCTTTGTGCTGGTTGGATTTGCCAAAGATGGGGAGTTGTGTTTGTCTGCTTTTTTTGGTCGGTGATGACATGAACATTCCTTGGGAGACGAGTCTGTTCTCCCCGTTTCCTTTTTCTTTCCATATTGTTTCAACACTACTCTATATTTTCGTTGTTATACTTTTTTTCATCTGAAGTGTTTTTCCCCCATTCTATACTTGGAGCATTTCTTCTATCTGGGGCTTTTTGATACTGGTTACCAGGATTGGTGGGGGCAAGCAAACTGGAGAGGCGATCTGGGAGCATAAGAGTAGAATATCATCATAGGGAGGAAGGAACGAAATTAATTTGTATTCTCCCGTGGAGCATGATTTAAAACGATGAAGATTGCAAGTGATGGTAACTACAACAGAGAAGAGTAATTCGGCCGTGTAGAGGCGTGAGCAAGCGTCGTACTGCCACCTCTGTTTTTTTTTTTGGTCTTTTTCCTATTTCATCCCCCGTCCTATTCTGCTTCGTAGAGCTCCTGTTCGACTTTCAAGCTGGCATGCCTGCCGCGTTACTTTGTCTTTGCCATTTCCGCAATCTTGGCGTGGTACTTTTCTTGATAGTTGCGGTCGACATGACCGTCACGCGAGCTGGGGGTGGCGTAGATGGAGCCCTTTCGTTTTTGGAAGCGGCTGGGGGGCACCTTGGCAGCATCTACAAAGTTGGTCTGGTCAGCCAAGGAAAAAAACCAAAGAAAAAGGCAGGATGTTTTTGAGAGAAGCTCTGAATAGAAATGTGTGTGATATTTGGACAGTGGGATTGGAACGCGAGACTTGGAGCTGGTCGGTGGCGAGACAATGAGGAGGATCGAGAGCTGCTTTTAGTGGACGATGGGGGCGGGGTCAGCTTCAGCGGGCCTTTCTTTTAGCGGACGTTGGCCGCCTGGACTGGTCCTGTCGGCAGAGAGGGAGCCTTGTGGCAGCGGGGCAACCTTGTTTTCTGGGGGGCGAACCATGGGCCAGCCCGGCGCAAGGCTTCGGATGAAGATGAGATTTGAGAAAAAAAAAACAAAAGAAAAAAAGAAAAGACTGAGGAACGGGACGAACAGAGGAGAGACAGAAAGGGTATTCGGAGCGACAGTACAACTCACCCCATTCATCGCTCATGCGACGATCTTGCTTGGGCGCCGAGTCAACGGGAGACTCTGTGAGCACGACGGGGCCTTGGCCGGTGGAAGTCACGACGTCTTGGCTAGCCATGGGTACGGATTTTCAGTGTATGAATGTAGTAGATATGCCCTCGTGTTTGGAAGGAGATTTCAGGAGGGTCTCGGTCAGACGGATGAAGCGACTCGAGATCTGTGTGGCAATGAGCCGTGTTAGTGAATAAGACCCATGCTGGCGTGCAACGAAGACCGTACCTGGTACAGGATGGCAAGAGACAAAGAGTAAAGATGATTTTTCTTTCTAGATGATGGTCCAGAAGAGAATATGACAAGAATCAAATGTATACTCTAAGATGGGAAATATTTTGCCACAAGATGGGCGGGCGCCTTATATACCGGACAAGATGCACACACATCCCTCCCTCCCCCTCATGTCACGGTTTGCACGCCCATTTGCACACACACACGCCACTAGCTTCCCACCCTCCTCATCACACGGTACCTCGCCCATCGCCTCCAGCAGCAACGGACACAGCCCTTGCTGCACGAATCGGGCATGGCCTCGCACCTGGGTTAGTTAAAAACTTGGCGTGTGTGAGTGGGGAGGCGAGCTGCTCTGGCTGCGGCCACGCACGTCGAGAACTCCATCCCATCTCTGCCCACTGCCTCTTGTGAGATAAAAGACACGCAGCCCAAAAGCCTATGTGCTGCCGCTGCCACTTCCACCCCGGCTCCTGGCAAAAAGAGGATTCGACATTGGCAACAAAAAAACACACACACACCCCCGTCCCACCTGTCTGCACAACGCCTGCGCCCTATGGTGATGGTCCGGACGCGATCGCCTGTCCCCTCCTCGGCGGGCGATCATACCCCTCCGAGGTTTTTGACGTCACGAGAGCTAGGCTCACGGTAGCGCACCACGGGCTGTTTGTTATATGAATCCATCTACATTGGTTACGAAAATGAAGCAACGAAAGAGGAACAAGAAACAGACACGCTTTGCGTCCCCTCACCTCAATCTTTGGACCTGGCAGCCTTGATAGACTGTGACAACATCCTTGTACGCCGGGGCCGTGTAAGCACGCCAAACAACAGCAAACGTCTTACCCCAGCCACAACTTACACGAAGCTCGCTGCCGATATGAGCAGGAACAAAAAAAAACCACCTCGCTTAGCTGTATCCAGAAGACAGTGACATTGTGATTCGCCAGACGGGCATGTCGGGATTCACGGGTCCCGTAACCGGTTCTTGCATACCGGCCGGCGGCCTCTTGCTTTCCTTTGCATCCTACCGTGCTTTGTATGCGCGAAATTTCAGCATCCTCTCTTACACGTCAAAAGAAGCCCGGGGTAAGAGAAATAAACCCCCAAACCATGGTCCTTTCCTGTCTAGCGTCGTAGTATCCGGTGACGCAGGTTTGCCTCGCTTTTGCCTCTTTCGGATAGCTTCTTGCGCTGCGCCGCACCTCCTCCTCCTCCTCCTCCACCGTCACATCACAGGTGCTCTGCCAGACGATACCAGACCCATTTCGTCGATGGCCTCGATTTTCAATCTTTTGCGTGATTTTTTTTCCTTTGCCTGGGTAGTTTCTCTACCGCTTCTTCCGTCGACGTGGCCATTTTTTGCAAGATGTAATCCACTCATACGGCTTTCGCTGTGCTTGGGACGGCGGTGTAAGGCTACTTTGTTCAATAGGAAGAGGACGATGCTCCTTCACCGAGGGCCTCAGGGTCTCGTGACAATGAAATCACCAGGCACCGACTGCTCTTGGACCCCTAGCAACCCCTTGGGTAGGTTTGGAGAAAAGGGTTTATTGAGGGGGCGGTGGCAGAGCAAAAGCATAATTTCGAGGCAAAACAGGCGCAAGCGACGCGAATCATCTGGCCAGATGTGACAGCCGGTCGCCGAGGGGACCCTCTTGCAATCGGGCTCTCGGGGTCCATCCCGGGTCAATAGCAGCAGGTGGTTGAGGCTGCGCCATGAACAGTGAGTCTGCATTTGCATGTGCAGCCTTTTCTCATTATGGTAGTTATCGAGCCGTCTGTCACAGACACTGCCCCCCACCGCGGTACGGCTTGCGATGCACACTTGGCGACACGACACGAATGGACACGCACGTCCTCTTCTCCGTCTCCGGCGTGGTGAATGTATTGGGCTCCCTCTCCATCAGTCAAGCCGGTGTGCGGTGACGTTATCCTGGACGGTGAGTCGACACTTTTGCCCATTCCACACAAAAGGGTAGGCAAGAGGCACTTGTCAAGAGGCAGCAACCGAGATTGCGACGCTTTTTTCGTTACCCCAGACGCCCAGACACTTGTTCACGCGACCCTTGTTCACGATCATATCATTTCTCCCTCCCCTCCGATGCATGTCCGCAACGCCCATCGGCACACATTCGCCAAGATGCTGTCTGGCAGCACGTCTTGGCGCAGCAGCCCAGCCGCCTGCTTCGCCACTGCGACGGACATCTACTCATCTGTGTATTCGGCGAATCGGAGGGACTCGTTCTGTTTTTTTTTTTTTTTGCATGTTGTGATGCGGCTGATGCCCCTATTTCTACCCTCTTCTTGCTCGCCATGTGTTTTGGTTCTCCGGCGCTCGCGTCCACCCGATGCAAGCCACTTGAGATCGGGCCAGCCCTTTCCACGCCAACCAACTCACAGATGCTGTGCTCGCTCTCTACAGGCGCCATCTCGGCTGTGCAAATCTCCGGCGGGGTTTCCCAAGTCTGCAGGAGCTTTTCCCGATTGTTTCTGTCCATCCATAACGTACAAAAAAGACAATGAGACAACGGCTGAGTGGTGGTGAGCCTACTGCGCCTCTGCCGCCCTTCTTGCCTGCTCTCTGAGACCTGCATTGGCGACGCGCTGCCAGCCATCTGTTCCAACGCAAGAACGGCAGATGTAGGATCCATGACCAACAGCCGGAGTCGCTAGGTAGATTAAGACGCTATCCTCTAACCTAGAATTGCAAAACAGTCGTTGCAACTTTGAAGGCACATTGTTTCTTTCGCTGCATGAAGAAATATGACGAGACGGCTGCATAAAACCTTTGTCGACCAAAATTGGGTCACTGAATTTTGAGCCGAGGCCGTCATGGCTCAAGCTAGGTACGTTCTGGATCATTCGTCGCGGCGCCCGCCTTGAAAGCGGAAGTGATGCACCGCCGGCAGTATATCGAAAAACTCAAATGGCAGGCGTACTTCTGCCAAGCATTAAGCCGCCACAGAGACTAAGAAAGACGCGTCGCTCAGGTAGAAGCTCGACGGAGGAGGTGTGTCCGTTGCCACTGACGACGCGCTGCACGACGGCACCGTCAGAAACGAGTTGAGAAAACAAGAAAACGCCTAATTGGTTCGTTTTACGTCCTTGCAAATTGCGATGAGCTATTCCCAGGCCTTTGAGTCATAAGTAAGTACGAGACAGCCAGCCAACACAAAATGCTACGCGGCGCCAACGTGTGCCGAAATATTGTTGCGCTGCTACATGATGCTACTTTTTATTCACAACATTCGCAATGGTACCGCAATTTCTTTCACATCATTTTATAAATCATTAAAAATTTCGTAACTTTTATAGGCAATGTGTCTCGCCTGTTGCTGCTCGCGTTACACAAACGACGCCCTGCTTGCAGACTTTGTCCATCGCTTGTGCTGTGACTCTCCAGGTTTTGCTGTGGACAGGGTATACTTTTTGTTCTACGACCTTAGTTGAGAATCTTCTCGGTGCATTTGATGCTGCCAACAGTTAGTCTTATATCTTGCCATTTGGGCAGGCACCACGTACCCATATTTCTCGTCAAGCTCCTTCATAATGGGGGTGTTGAGCTTGGTGTTCATGGGCGCAAGAATGCCGCGCTCCGAGATGGTGCCGTTGAGGACCTGCTGCACAGCTATTCTCGTGTTAGCGGTTTGACTGAAGCGAGAGTGGGAGGTGCTACATACCGACGGCGCCGGGAATACCGACAAGCTTGGCCATGGCAGAGGGGCCGCCAGAGCCGATGGGAGCACCATACTCGCACAGGGTGGAAGAGATGGTATTCTTGCTGCCGTCCTTGTTCTCGACCTCGAACATGTGTTGCAGGAACTAAATAGTTAGCACTAGACCCGGTTTGCCAACTAGGTCATCTACTCACCACCATGTCACGCTCGCCTTCTTGGAAGGTCATCTTGTCCTCGAGAGTAGCGCAGAGCGTGTCGAGAGGGTTGCCACGGGGGGTGATCTTGGTGTTGGAGAAGATGCCGACTGGAAATCTTTAGTAGAGCTCGCTAGCAGATTGGGAAGATTACATACGCCATTTGAGGTCCTTGATGAGCTGGCTCTTGACTTCGGCAGTCTTGAAGGTGGTAGCCTTGGACGAGATGGCAGCGACCAAGTCATCCTCACTGCTGGACTTGGCACCCGAAATCTTGGCGAGAGCCTCATTCCAGGGGAGGGCCTCGTTGAGGAAGTCCTTGGGCTGGTCGTCGAGGAAGCCAATGTCGACGAGGGTCTTGATAAATGGAGGGAAGCCGGCGTACCGAAGGGTGCCGCGGACGCAGGTCTGGGCCTCAGGGATATGGTAGCTGCAGGACTCATTAGCAGACAATCTCCAAAGGGGACCCATTAGCCATGTTCGTAAATACGTACCGCTCAAGGTAGCCGGAGCTATCGCGGTTGCCGTAGGCGACAAAGTTGAAACCGGTGAAGCCAGTGTGATAAGTCTTGGCCGTGTCCATGAGGTCGAGACCAGAAACCTCGACAATCTTGCCGTCCTCTACATACTTGGCATTGTTCTTGAGGGCGAGCAAGACACCACGGGAGCTCCAGCTGAACTTGTAACCGAGCGGGTTGTCCGAGTTCTCAGGCGCGGTTAGGCCGCCGCAGAAGCTCTTGAAGGAGAGGATCTTGCCGCCGGCCTTGTGGACGCGGTCAATCAGGTCGACAGCGTAAAGATGGTCGATACCCGGGTCGAGGCCAATCTCGTTCATGACGGTGATGCCGGCGGCCTTGGCCTCGGCGTCGAGCTCCATCATGGCGGGCGAGACGTACGAGGTGGTGACGACGTGCTTCTTGGCCTTGATGGCGGCCTTGATGACGACGGCATGGAAGGTGTAGGGAATGAGCGAAACAGTCAGGTCGTGCGCGGCGACGGCGGCCTCAAGAGCGGCCGTGTCATTGACATCGAGGCTCACAGCCTTGGTGTGAGTGTAGCTGCCGGCGAGGGCCTGGGCTGTTGCCAGCGTGCGGCAGGCGACGGTGACCTGAATACCAGCTTTGGAGAGGACCTCGACGGCCGGGGTGGCGACGAAGCCGGAGCCGAGAATAAGAACAGACTGAGACATGATGAATTGATCTTGCAAGAAATTGATCAATGCAAAAGAAAAGGAATAGTGAAGGAAACAGAAAGTCGTCTGTCAAGGAAATCTTGGAGGGGCATCTTCACCTGGTTGGGCAAGCTACGTAGTACGAGGGGCAACAGTTCCCCACCAAGACCTTCCGGGTTCGGCCTTGCGTGACAGCCTGCGGAGTGGCTCGGAGGGAAGTGCGAGGTCTCGAGGCACCGGCCTGCCAGCCGAGGTGGAGGCATATTTATTACTTCGCGTTTGCGATCACTTGGAAAGTACAAAGCCAAAACGAAGGCTTCACTACTTTTAAAACAAAAGGCCCGATCATCTTCGATCGAATCTTGTATTTGTATCTGTTAATTCGCCACTAAGAGCTGCTTCATTATTTATATGTAAGATTGGGTAGAGAGCGATGTCATAACCCTAACCCTGAGGCGCCAGAGTGAGCGGGAAGCTGACGAAGTGCATGCTGTTGGGCTTATTGCCCAGAACGGCACGAGGTTCAAATAAAAAGAATTGCGACAAATAAATATCCTTTTACTTTGGTAGTGGTGTATTTGCTTCAGTTTGTCCGCGTTTCCATTTAGGAACATGCTCGTAACAACTTCACCATCTTCTTTCTTTGGGCGGGTGCTCCGCCGCAGGCGCATATTTTTGCGGCCGTACCAGTGCTGCTCACACAATCACCAGCAACCAAGCGGACTCATCATCACCGTGCTAAAAGAGTCACACTCCGCGCCACACCTGTCCCGCGCTCAACCAGCAGTTACGAATCTTCACAACCATTGAATAGCAGAGCTCCGACGACGCAGTCCCTCGGGACGTGCATAAACACTTACCTGCTGACGTAGCGCATCAATCGTGTGATTCATGCTCCTGTGCTGCCGCCTCCCCCTCCGTGTCATGAAAAGGAAGCTGGATGCTTTGCTTCACGGTTCCTCACACGCCAAAATGCCCATCTCCACCAGAATTCAGCTCGACCCGCGCGAGCGCCGTCTGCGCAATCTCCTCGTCGATGTCGCTAGGTCAATCGATGGGTCTGAGCCCATCGTCCTGCGCTGGGCCGGCGGCTGGGTGCGCGACAAGCTGCTCGGCTCTGCGAGCCACGACATTGATGTCGCCATCAACGCCATGACCGGCGGACAGTTTACTGCGCACTTGCGCGAGCACTGCCAGAAGCCAGACGTCATCGCGGCCCACGGCCTGGCTGACGGCGACATTGGCAGCCCGCACACCGTCGCGCGCCAGCCCGACAAGTCCAAGCATCTCGAGACGGCAATCCTGCGCCTCTTTGGCCTGGATCTCGACTTTGTCAACCTACGCAAGGAAACCTATGCCGACGACAGCCGCAACCCCCAGATGGAGTTTGGTACCCCCGAGGAGGATGCCCTGCGTCGTGATGCGACTATCAACGCCCTGTTTTACAACCTCAACACGGAAGAGGTGGAGGACTTTACCGGTGGCTTGGCCGACATGGAAAAGAAAATTATCCGCACTCCGCTAGAGCCTCTGCAGACCTTTAAAGATGATCCACTGCGTGTTCTGCGTCTAGTGCGCTTCTCAAGCCGACTCGACTTTTCTATTCATGAGGGGACGAGAAGATTTATGGCTGACGAGGGCGTGCTGGAGGCGTTGAAGATTAAGATTAGCCGTGAACGTGTTGGTCAAGAGCTTGAGAAGATGCTACAAGGTATGAGCACTCAACGCCGGAAATTTCAATCGCGCAGCACTAACGTGCCTCTCTGAACAGACAAGCATCCTCGTTTGGCACTGCAGCTTATTGATGACATTGGCCTATACCACGCTATATTCACAGACCCAAATCGCCGAGATCTGCAGCAGCCGGACATTACCAGGTGGCCCGTTGCCTATAATGGTCTCGATGACATCTTGCAGACACAGACACCAGGATCTATTGCCGCCACCCTCATACATACAGACGAGTACCGCTGGATTGCATGGAACCTCGCTGCCGTTGGCCCATGGATGCGCGTGCAAGATCCGCCCGGCACCAAGAAAAAGGCCAACGCCCTACCCCCCGTCGGCGTAATCGCGCGCGAGGGCTACAAGGCGGCCAACAAGCTCACCGACATCATGGCCGCCTCGCACCGCCACCTCGACGAGATCCTCGGCTTGAAAAAGGATGTCCTAGACGGCGCCGCGCACATCCAAGAGCGTGACCGCTTCGGCATGGCTATCCGCCGCTGGGATGGGCAGGGCGGCTCCTGGCGCCTGCAGGTTCTCGCAGCGCTGCTCACCGAGGCGCTCGAGCGGCTGTCCGCGTGGCCCAACGCCGCCGTTGAGGGTAGTATCAATGCCGGCGAGCACACGGTCAAGAGAGATGCGTTCGTCGCTGAGTGGCAAAAATTCCTCGACCACCTCGTCGAGATCGACGTCATGGACGCGCCGCAGCTCAAGCGGCTGCTCGATGGCCGTGAGCTTGCCAAGGCCCTCGGCGTCAAGCCGGGCAAGTGGACGGGCCAGGCGCTAGATGTCTGCGTGGCGTGGCAGCTGCGCAAACCGAACGAGACGGATCCCGCGCCGGCGATTGAAGAGGTGCAGAAGCGCCGAAAGGAGTTGGGTATCCCGGATGCTCAATAGCGAATGAGCAAACTAGAGGCGGCGGCTTGGGTGCTTGCACAACTCTTCTCAGCAACGAGGTTTGGGTCACGGAAAAGTTAGATATTATACCATGGTATACTGTGTATCTATGAATCACGAATAACTATGAACTGAAAAGGTTGAGCCTTGTTAAAAGCAAAAAAGAAAGGCTCAATGTCAGGCAATACAGTAGCTTGAAGTTTACACTGTGCCTATTGACCCACACTTTCCATCTCGCACTATGCGACAACTTTCCGCAACCCACTTGAACGAGCTCCAGAAGCTCCAGAAGCTCCGAAGTTCTTTGTGAGTTCAAGGTTCCCATCACTTCACCAGAGTTTGCGCAAAAGACTGCATTGGTGAAGTTTATAGTGAAATACTGAGGGTCTACAAGGACCCGGTGAGATTGCAAGATGACTGCGAAGGAGCTGCTCGGCACCGCAAACCAAGCTCGGCTGAAGGAGCTTGCAAATGGTATGCTGTCACATATTCTCGAATCTCGGATTTTGAGAATGAACACCTCTGTGTCAGCAAGCGGAAAGCTCATTGTGAACTCATGTAGATACAGTGTCGGCGGAGAGCATGCTGAAAAACCTTGCGTCCGACAACCCTGTAGGTTTACGCGGGTGACTGCCGCTCACAATATACACACACCCACGCTGACTCTCCGACACAGTCCACCCGACGTGATGCGGCATTGATACTCTTTGACCGCGCTTGCAGCAAGCTCCCTACTCTGGCGGATGCTGCTCTGATTGATGCCCTCGCAGAAACCTTGAAGCCGCCACTCAGAGCTCAAGAGAGTGCCCCTGGCTGGGCAGCCGCTGCTGAGGCAGCCTTGGCAGCTCTGTGGTCCCTCGATGTAGGCGACGACCAGATACAGGACGATTTACTGCTGCTTGTCATTCCGCACACCAAAGCCCGTCAGCCCTCGACCACAGAAACGGCCGCCTCCACCGCCGGGCGCCTGCTGGACAAGTATCGACCAGGCGCGAAGAAGCAAGACTTTATCGTCGGCGGCGTCCTGCAGCGCTACCTGCGACCCATCTTCTCCAAGAGCGCATCCGCAGTCACCGCCGAGGGCCGTCCGGCGCTGTTCCGCGAGCTGCCGCCCGATGGGGGGTTTCACGCGCAAAAGGCCGCTTGGAAGGAAGCCGGACCGCAGACCATCGCGATCTTTGACTGGGCCGTTGAAGCGTCCGAGGTACCCATCACCCAACCCTCCCGATACTGGAAATTCTCGCTCGATTCTACCTGCTAATGGTGCTACCACAGCCTGCTACCATGAAGAAACACTGGCCCTTCTACGTCCCCGTGCTCGTTACCCTTGCCGAGGACGCCGACGTCGCCGTCCGGCAGCGCGGCATCGACATCCTCAACCGCTTCCTCGCCACGTGCCCGGCCGCCGTCCTCCGCGCGTCCGGCATCGACGCCGTGTTTCAGGAGTCGGTGCTGCCATCGCTGCTCTTCCTGCCGTCGCTGACGCCCGAGGCCGAGTCCGTCCCGCTGCTGCGCGCGGCGTACCGCACGCTGCTGACGCTGGCCCTCGCTGCCGACGACGACGACGACGACGAGGGCCCGGCTGGCAAGAAGCGGCGCGTGCGGCTGCTGGACAAGATGCTGCGTGAGGGCGTGTTTGCGGGCTACTTTCACGCCTCGCAGCATATTCGTGTCGTCGAGGTGCTGATGCAGTCAGCGGAGCAGATTGTCGAGGCGTTGCAGGTCTACGCCGTGAAGCACTTGCAGGCATGTATTTTCTTGCCCTCTCTGATTGAGGACGCGGAGAAGAATCAATAAACAGAAAACATTCGCTAATGGTTTGGTACAGAGTTTGCTAGATCTTTTTGCTCCGGTTCTGACGGATGCCTTTGCGCTGGCACACGTCCCCGCCGTCATCGCGGGAGCCAGGGCGCTCAACACCACAATCCTCAATTGCTGGCCCCGTATAGTCGGCACGCCACACGCCGAGCACATCACAAGCATCGTCTCTCGATGCTGGACAAACATCTACGATACTGATCACAGCAATCGTGGCCCCGAGATGGAGACACTCGCCCTGGAGCTGAAAAAGACAATGTCGCTGCTGGCAGCATTGTGGAAAGAGAGCGACGAGCCCATGCCGATGGAAAATCTCGCGCAAGTCGTGCAAAAGGCGCCGCATCTCAAACCGCTATTTACCCCATTTCAGCTGGGAAACACCACAGCCTGATGAAAGACCAAAGCAGCACAAGCCTCAGTCCAAGGGCTGCTGCTTGAAGAAGGACTTGCCCCGCAGCCACTTCCTGTAGGCCTTGTACCTCTTTTTTGGCGCATCCTCCTCCGTCACCGTCAGCGGGTTCTCCCCAATCTTGAGCAGCTCCGCGTAGAGGTCCACCTCGTCCTCGCTGCCGCTGACCATGAGGCCGCGGTCCTGCCACCCGCCATAGATATAGTCCTGGTACTCGGACGAGTCCATGTCCACGGGCGTGTCGCTCGAGACCACCAGCGGCAGATTCTGTGGATGGTGAATGTACCGCGCGTAGTCGTCGGCCTCGTGCTGGTCCACGGACGGGTTCAGCGAGTCCTTGAGCGCCTTGTTAAACGTCCACTGCTCGGCCGTCGACTTTTCCAAGGCCGTCTGCTTCGTCTTGGTGCCGCCACCGCCGCCGCCATTCCCTTCATTGACCGTCTCCATGGCGTTGATGAGACCCATCGTCTTTTCCTGCGTGGGATGCAGCCAGCGCCCGAGCGACATGCCCCGCGGCTGCTTGTCCGAAGCCATCGAGGCGGCTCCTCCGTCTTCAGACATGGCGACTTGTGAAAGCGGTGAGCTGGATGTCTTGTTTGAGGCGCTGGCATTCTTCTTGGTGGCCTTTTTCTTGTCGGCGTCGACGTCGTGCTGCTCGATGCGCACGCGAAACGGGCTGAGGTCGTATTTGCCGTCCTGCGTGGACTTCAGAGGGATATATTTAATGGTCGAGTTCATTTTAAAGGCAAACATTTTGGGAAAGGACGACAGCGTCGAGGGGCGGTAGTACTCGAGCCAGTAATCATCAAAGAACTCGACAGGCTTGGGCACAGGGGCGCTCCGCATGGGGACCATGGCGCCTCCTGCGTTTTTTGCCTGCAAGTGTGCCGGATTGTACCAGTCTATATAGTTTGCAATGTTATTCGGCGACCAGTCTCGCGGATTCGTGTGATGCAAGTAGTAATCAGTCGTAATGTCCCACAGCATCGGCTGCCCTGTCCTGTAGACGTAGTTTCCGAGAAAGAGATTATAAGCCTCTTGTCGCTGGCTGTCGAGGAAGGAGTTGTTGTAGTAGCGCTTGAAGCTCTCAATCATGTCGCGCGAGTGGCTCGTCCACTGGTTGATCTTGCGGTACGTCTCCATCGTGTTGACCAGCTGGGAGCCACCGTACTGCACGGCAATGGTGTCGCCGTGATCGTGCCACATGTGCGTAAAGAGGTTGACGGCGTCCGTGTCGTACTCGATGGACGTGTCCTCCAGGATGCCGAGCGCGTGCAGCTGATGGCCGAGCGCGCGCTTGCCAATGACAAACTGCGCGGCGTTGGTGCGGTCCAGGCAGTCGATGCAGTTTGTGCGCGCGACGCCATCCTGCGCCGCGAGGGCCACCGAGACGCCGTCGCCGTTGTGGAAGAAGCCCGTCGCGTCGAGCACGCTGTCGGCAATCGTCTCCAGGTTGCCAATGACGTCGCCGCCGCGGACCTTGGAGGCGCGGCTCATGTCCCACGCCTTGTGGATGATTTTCTTGCCGGCGGGGAGAAACTGGTTCAGGTAGTCGATGCAGTGCGTGTACTCGTCGAGGAGCTTGGACTCGCGTGGCTGGCGCTCCTTGGCCTTGATGAGATTGAGGACGTAGATGGGGGCGCCGTAGCGTTGGAAGAGGTCGTCGAAATGCAGCGCGGCGGCGGTGTAAAAGGGATCAACGAGGTTGAGCTCGATGGGCGGCTTGGGCGTCACGCCGGTGCTGTCCTGCGTCCAGTGGAGCGGGATGCTGCCGCGATGCTGCACGTACGATGTGTAGTGCGGGCTGCAGTAGAGCCGTGGCCCGGGCGCGTGAAACGAGGTGGTCTGGCATTCGGCAACTATTTGCTCCGTCTCGACATCGTTCGCGACGTAGCCCAAGTCATTTGCTCCGCGCTTTAAGAAGCGAGCACCGGCAAAATGACGAGACCGCCTCGCAATGACGGTTATGTATGCCGTGCGGCCATAGATGGACAAGGCAGCCTGGTCGACATAGCCATGAATGATGGGATGGCACCAGTCAAAGGGATTCTTGATCACGGCCGTAATGGGCTTCAGCAGGTAGTTGTTCCACACAAACATCGAGTTCAGCTCCCCGTCTGCCTGCGGGACCACGCCCCGCGCCATTGATGCCCTCTCGCGCATAATGTTGTGCTGCAGCGTGTGCGTGACATCGTACGAGTAGCTGTAGTAAAACGACCGGGTGAGGTCCACGCTGTTGAAGATGGACAGGAAGCGCGTCTCCTCGGCGCTGTTGTTTCTCGCCTCGGGCTTCGACGACTTGCCCATGGCGAGCGGGATCAGCTCCGTGCCCTCGACCTGGTAGATGTAGTGGCCGCCGAGCATGGCAACGGTGCTCTTCTTGGTGATGAGCAGCATGTAGTAGCAGGTGGTGAAGCGGACGAAGCCCAGCAGGCCCCAGGTCGTGCAGCGCAGCTTGATGCCGCCGGTGCCCTTGTTGCCGTCGTCAATGGTATCGAGCAGCTGGTTGATTTCCTTGAGCGTGTACACAATCTTGTCGTCCGTCATGCTGGGCTCCTCGCCGCCCTCGGTCGTGCGGTCAATCTTGAGAATGCGGTATCGCTTCTCGCTCACGTCGACGCCGACAACATAGTACCGGCTTGCCGTCTCGTACAAGCTAAACTTGTGCATCTTATACAAAAGTCTGTCTGAGGTGGGCTCCTCCTCCTCCTCGTCCGCGATGGCGCCCTCCCCGCCGTCTTTTTCGTCATAATGGCCCTCTTCAGAGCGTCCATCTCCGTTTTCCTGCGTGCTGACGCCGCCAGACGGCTCGTTCGTTCTTATGCTCGGCTCAGGGCTCGCTATGCGCACAAAGGGCTCTGCGACTGCTGGGTCGCCGTCGTAGTCGTCCTCGGGCGTCGCCCCGCCACCGGCAGCGGAACCAGTCGCACCGCTCCCGCTTTTCGCCGTGGACTTGGCAGGCTGCGAGTCGCTGTTGGTGTTTTCTGTATCCTGCAACTGTGGGAATACCGGCGAGGACGGCTCGGTCGCGGCTTGCGCATTCGGAGTTTGTGGTTCGACTTGTGAAATTGGCGGCGGCGCGGTGCTCGGCGTTTGAGGTGGGAGCTCCGCCATGGTCGGCAGCGTGGGGGTTCTAGAGCATGGTCCGTCTACATGTATATCGTATGCTCCTCTTGCCAGTTGTCGTTCGAGAACGGAGAGGGATGCGCTTCGACTCGCGCCGGGATCGTTGTGGTTATGTCATCTGCAAGCTTGGAGCCTTGTGACCATTCAATGCGAGCTGTGATGTCGGTCGCGCAACTGCCCCACATGATAGAGCTCGCTGCAAGTCAGGCATCATTTCCATCTACATCAAGAGAGATGATTGGCACTATTCTGTTTGAAGTGAAGCATTTCAAAATCATGTGCATCCAGAAGGAATTGCTTGATAATGACGTAAATAAATAATCGTGAGACGCCAGAACAGACCCAAGCTATTAAACAAGCCCCATGATTTTATACTTGGAGGAATAGTTACAGAGCATAGACCCGAGGAGTCACAAATAAACGCAAAATAGCAGACTATTTATTGGCAGCCTTGACAAGGTCACCAAAGCGAGATTGTTCTTCTCCTGCAAGCGTCATAGGGTTTCCTACTTCGACAATCTCACCCTTGTCCATGACGACAACCTTGTCAAAGTCCATAATCATATCCAGGCGATGGCTGACTGCTATAATCGTATACTTGGTAAACTCGCGCTTCATCACGTCTTGCATGATGCGCTCCGTCTCAATGTCCACGCTTGAGCTCACTTCATCCAGAAGCAAAACACCACCCTCGGATTCAAGGGAGCCCTTGTCAATGCCCTGGCCTCTTGCCCGCATGCGCCGCCTGAGCACGGCACGACCGAGAGACATGAGCTGGCGCTGGCCAGCGCTGAGGGTGCGGGTGCTCATGCCGGACCCTAGACCGCCTCGCTCCTGGACAAAATCCCACAGATCAACGACTTTCAGCACCGCTTCGCAGTCGTCAGCAGTCGCACGCTCAAATGGATCCAGGTTGGCCTGAAAGGTAGATCCGTCGGGCAAGAAGACAGCTTCCTGGGGGACGGCCAGTATGCGCTGCCGTAGGGCAGAGCGCTGGATGTGGCTCAGAGCGACGCCGTCAATCACTACGCCACCCTTTGGACTGGCAGTAGGGTCAAGGAGTTTCAGCAGTAGGGCGACGAAGCTGGACTTTCCACTGCCGGTACGTCCACACACGGCAACCTTTTCCCCGGCAAGAATTGTCAGATCGATATTCTTCAAGGCTAGGTGAAGGTCTGCCTCAGCCTTGGACTCGGTTCTTCTGTCAACATGTCGTTAGCACTGCTCGAAAGCTGCTGCGGGCGGGGATAATATTAACTCATAACTCGCAGACACATTTTCAATCTTAATTTCACCCTTCTGCGGCCATTCTTCAGCGGGAATCACACCCTCATAATCTTGATTTTCGGGCTTGACGGTGGCGCTAAAGGTCTTGAGTCGTGCAATAGCGCCAATGGAGGTTTCAAGTCGAGTGTAAAATTGGACAATCATGGAAAGGTTCTCGCCAAAGCTCATCAGAGTCACCATGGACGCGCCAGTGAAGCCAGAGCTGGAGTGCATACGTGTAGCGAGTGCTGTCAATCCCGTGGCCAGGACAGCGACGACGATTCCAAGAACGAGCGTCAACCATTGCTGAATCATGACGAGCAGGTACGCAGGACGCTGGCTGGTATTTAGCAGATTGTTGTTTTTGCTGACATCTTCAGCAATGAAGCCAAAGGCTCGCATGGTGACGACGCCTTTGATGGTGTCGAGAAAGTGTGCGTATAACGGACTTTTGGCCTCGAGATCGAGCAGCCGCATTTGTCTAGAAGTACGCAGATAGAATTTGGCGAGGAGAAATAAGAGCGCAATCAGAAACGGGTACGTGATGGCGATGTAGGGTGATGCGGTAATCATAACGCATGCCTGACCGAGTGCTTGGAAGAACTGCACCCGTTTTTCGTTAGACATGAAGCGCCAGATGATAGGTCCAAGGCTAAAGAACTTACAGCAAAAAAGCAGTTGATGAGAGCCATGGGAAGTTCTGTATCGACGAGATTCAAGTCTTGCGAGAACAGGTTGGTGACAACGCCCGTGTCTGTGGTTGTGAAGAACGATAGCGGTGCGCTAATCATGGTGGTGAGGGCGTTTTGATGGAGGTTTGCGCCCGCGCGCTTCACACCAATCACAAAGAACAGGATGATGGATATCATGAGACATATCATGGCAGAGACCATAAGCGCAGCGTAGACACCAGCGTAGTAGCCGAAAGAGTGATGTACGAGGCCCTTGCTGACGTCGTCGGAACAATATTTGAGCCAAACGGTCGGGTAGTTTTCAAAGAAGCCGTACGCAGCGGTGAACGCAAGACCGGTGGCCGAGGTAAAAATGCCCATGCTCACAGCGTAGTGCTTGTATACTGTAGCATCACCCTGCTGACGCGCTAGATCCGCGCCAACGGCAGCTTCGGATCGTTTGGTCGGGACGGCCTCGAGTTCTGGTGGTGTGGCGTCGGCTTCCGCCTTGTCGAGTGTGGCTGTCTCCTCAGATCCAGCCTCACTGCCAGATGCCGATTTGACGCCGAGGCGGTGTACATAGCCGTCTGGATTGGCCATGAGCTCTGTGAAAGTACCTTGTTCCGAAATAATGCCAGCTCCCAGTGCGATGATGTGGTCGGCAGCAGGAAGATGCCTGACACTGTGCGTGCAAAGAAGAACCGTGCAACGCCGCTTGCGAAGTAGCCCGCCCGCTCCAAAAACCTGACGAAAGACAATCTCTTCAGTATCGGCATCTAGACCGCTAAAGACGTCATCAAACACTAAAAGTGTCGTGTCCAAGTACAACGCGCGGGCGAGAGAAACGCGCTGCTTTTGGCCGCCAGAGAGCGTGATGCCATCGGAACCGACATTGGTCTTATCGCCCTGTGGAAGATTATTGACATCAAAACGGAGGGCGGTTGCGTCAATGACTTCGTTGTAGCGTTCCGTGCTGAACTCTGACTGTCCAACGATGTTGTCTCGGACCGATCCGTTGAACAGAAACGGAGTCTGGTCACAGTAACCGACGTGAGGATTGCGAGCGCCAAGGATCACAACGCCTTGATTATGGGCGGTTTCGCCAAGCATGGCTTTGCAGAATGTCGACTTACCCGACCCGACGGGCCCAATGACCATATTGAGAGACGATGGAGGGATCGCGACATTGACGTCTTGCAACACGGGCTTGTCTGCCTCCCACCCAAACTGTCCATCGACAACTTCAATTGCATAACGACGAGACACAGCCACCTCTTTCTCGGAGACAGACGCTTCACCACTAAACTTGCGAAAGTCTTCATGTGTCTCGCATTGAAAGAATTCTTGGATGCGGCCAACACAAGCATTGGCACCAATGAGCAGGGGAATCTGCTGAAAGACGATGCCCAGTGGCAGAGTCAAGAGGACGAGATACGACAGACTGGTAAAGGCCCGCGTGGCATCCAGTGTCCCCTGCGAAAAGGCCAGCGTGAGGGGCGGCGAGAGAAGCATCGGCGCGAACCCAAAGGCGGCCGCCACGACGGCGAGCTGACGAAAGAGCGATCCCGCCGCGAGCTCGTCCACCCGAAGCTTCTGCACGAGCGCCTCCATCGCCGACGAGAGGCCCGACATTTTCAGATTCTTCATGTGGCCCACCGTTGTCGCCGTCAGGCCCACGCGCTTCTCCACGCCCTCCATCCATGCCCTTTGCGAGCCGCCCATGAAGCGCGAGACGACGCCGACGCCCGCAACGCTGACGAGGACGATGCCAAGCGGCACGAAGAAGATGAAGCCCAGCTGCCGGTACAGCATCCACGACGCGAGACCGACCTGCACCATGCTCACCCAGATGTCGTGCATGGCCTGGAAGCCATCGTTGATGCGCTCCCAGTCGGTGCTCATCAGCGTCAGCGCGGCATTGTCGCCGGCCTGGCCGGCGGAGAGGCGGGTCGACTGGGCGTAGATTTCCGTCACGAGCATGGCGCGCGCCATGGCCAGCATGCGGAACTGGTAGTACCAGTAAAACGACGTCGAGAGGGCAATGCCCAGGTAGATGAGGAACGCGGCGCCGATGAGCCCGTAGCTGGTGTTGGCGGGCACGACGGGCTGCGACAGCGTGTCGAGCAGCCGCTCGATGAAGAAGGGTTGGCTAAACGTGAAGCCGAGGAGGCAGAGCCGCGGAACCACCGCGAGCACAATGGTGCCCTTCATGGTCCACGCCAGGACCTTGAGGAGCGCGAGCTTGTCGCCTTTGAGCGTGGCGGCCTGCAGGTTCTTGACAAAGGCCGCGTGCAGGCGCCTGCCATCGAGCGTGCTGTCGAGGGGAAAGAGGTCCGCAATGGCCATGACCTTGTGGTAGCCGACGAGGAAGAGGCCGTTGAGCCAGAAAAAGACGCCGAGCGAGAAGACGCCGCTCGTCTCCTCGGGGCTGTGCTCCGCGCCGTCCTCCCACCGCACCCACCGCGCCTTGCGCCGCGACTCGAGCAGCAGGATGACGAGCTTGACCGCGACAGTCGCCACAAAGAGCGCGCTATAAGTAAACTCGTGCGCATGCCGGCCGGCAGACAGCAGAAACAGCGTCCTCGCCTGCGCGGCGTCAAAGATGAGCGTGAAGAAGACGTAGATGTTGAGCACGACAGACGGGCGCGGGCTCTTGCTGTGCTCTGTAAAGCTCAGCACAACCATCAGCAGCGCGGCGATGAGCTTGAGCGCCGCCGAAGCGAGCAGCGTGGGCGTCGTGCGGAAGCCGCCGGCGGCGGCGACGACGAGCAGCGCCACTTCGAGTATGGCATACACTGCGGTAACGGCCTGCAAGGAGAATACGGTTAGACTCTTTTCGTTTATCCGCAAGCACCTCGTTGGTCGCCTTTGACTCATACGACTTAGCACCGGTTACCGTACCACTTTGGTCGCCTGAAAGACGGGCGGCGCGACGACCACGGTCGGCTGTCTGGCCTTGGACAGCGCTCGCCATGTGGACGCAATGATGAAGAGGGTCGACGGGATGATGGAAAAGAAGACTTGCTCGAAATGCAGGTTAAAATCGAATTGCGTCTTGTTGACCTCGAACAAGCCTTGGCTGGCCGAGTCGGCAAAGGACATGGCTGCGGGCGAGCCTCCGGAAACGCGAGGATCCTATATTTTACCAGGAAAGAATATGAAACAGGAAAAGACGAGAAAGGAGAAATGCAGAAAATAGTTTGGAATAAAAACGCACAAGAAAAACCCAAAAACCCACTGCCGAAAGATGGCCGCGGCGCGGTCTTTTGTCAAGCCGGACCCTTCCATATTTGAATGCTCATTATACAACTAGAAGCCATCTTCGTTTAGTTTTAGCACTAATCCCAACATGGGTTGGCAGCGTCAGCCTGGCTGAAGCCCTTCACTAGTGTCGGCATATGAAGAAAAAGAACGAAATTTCCCAGCGTGGGCAGCGCAGCAAGGGTCGCTTCTTCTTGGCGAGGCTGAAGGGATCCTCTGTCGTGCATCCCCGGCTCGAGACGGCAGTGTCAGGCCGTTGAGGGAAGTATTGGATGTGGATATAACCCGGTTAGTGTGTTCTTGGCAAGGAGATTTCAACCGAGTCTCACTTCTATTCTTCGCCCCATCATGCCTCGACGCTTTTCTGCTTTTCCTCCTCGTGCTCTCCTCATGCTCTTCAACTTGTCTAGCTTACAAAGACGGCGTCTTGCATCGTCGCTCATGCAACCAACTTGATATGTACAGATATTCAGGGCCTCACCCAGCCACAGAAAATGACAAGAAAACCGGAGCCGCGCATGCCTTATACATGCTTTTATAGCCCCATCAATATTACATCGCCTCATTTCAATCCACATCTTGCTCTTCTCTCGCTGCCTCCACAGCTTGCGTCTTCTCACGAGCGTGTCCCTCGTTGAGCCCTGCCTCCGCAACCTCTTGGCCAGCTACCTGTTCCTCTTCGGACTTCGCCCCCTGCGAAGCATCCACTACCGCGCTCTTCGCTGCACCATCTGCATTAGTTGTCGGCTTTGGCTCCGGCTCCTCTGGTGTGGGTGCAATCTCGGCTCGCAGATCCGGCAGGAATCGGTCCACGCGCTTCCAAGTCTCATCCCACATTTCCTTTTTCGTAGCATCTTCACTCGGAGGCACCAATACCCCGTTGCTCTCCATAAAGAGAAGTACGTTCTTGAGGTTCTCTCGCACCGCTTCCTCCTATAAATTTGTTAGCATATGCCTACATTTTGCGAGTCACAAGTCACATGAAACCTACAAGTGTGTCGCCTTGGCCGCTATTCATCAGACGATCCATGATTTCAATAATCTTCATCCACAATGGAAGCAGCCCGTCCCACTCGGCGAGCAATGTCAAATAGTGCAGAAACACCTTGCACAGAAGTGACGTGGCCTGTACGCGCAGTTTGCTCATGCCCTCGCGATCTGCCGAAAAGACCTCAGGCTTGAGCAGGCGCAGAATGAGTGGGAAAAGCACTTTGGTGAAGATGGCTGTCCACTCCTGCGGGTCCTTAGTAGTAAGCTGTGCAGAGAGAAGCGAGCGGTGGAGCGAGGAGAAGGCCAGCTGACGAACTTCTCGGCACGGGTTTCCACACTGGTGCATGAGAGACTGAAATATGGGCAGCCAATACGCAGACCACGCTTCGCCGCTCTCCAGCTGCGACTGCTGGATGAGTTGCGGCACGAGCGCAGTCATATTGTAGAGGCTGTCGACAGCCTTGCAGCCGCGGTCAACTGCTGCACTATCAACCCTGATTTCCCGCCGGGGCTGATCGTGTCGTCGTCTCTCTTGCTCTGCCTGCTTTTCCGACGAGGCAAGTGGGTTCGCGCTCGAGGCGAATTGGTCTAGTAGGGCAACGGCGGCCATATAGTTGTCTGCCATGATGGCAGGGGGCGAGCCAGAGGTTCCCTTCTCGAGAATCTGGAAGACCTGCGCGGCAGATTCGCGGCTTGTGGCGAGAACGCGTAGCGTTGCCCAAAAGTCTGGCGATGTCATCATTTCACTTCGCAGCGGACCTGGTTCTTCAGTACAGGCTGCCAGGCCGGTGAGGATGGTGCTCGAAGTTTTGGCCAAGACATCTTGAGGCAGACCCGAAATGGTGTGTAGGAGTCTGGGCACGTTGACAATCTCGTGATCAAATCCATCTTTCAGTATACACAGAGCATAAAAGACGGCGCGGGAAACAGTAATGGCGTGCCATTGAGCCGAGTGACGCAGAATACCCTGAACTCTTTGGAACACCTGCTCCGCCATTTCGTCAATCGACTCAGAGTCCCTCGTAGCCAAAAGCGTACAAAACTCGAGAACGTAAGCAATTGAAGGATCGTACTTGAGAGGCCCCGTTGCTGTACTGTGGCTGTTGGAGGGCGGGTTGGGTAGAGTGTCGTGCTTGACGCTCATGATGTTTGTGCTGTCATCCTCCGGAAGTTGATCCAGCAGACCAGACACGATCAGCTTCGTAGTTGCAAGGGGTAGCCTTGCAACGTTTTTAAAGACATCATCGAGCTTGCAAGAGTTGATACAGTCGACTGTGCAAAGGGTGCTCTCCAGCTCCTCGTCTGATGGCTCAGGAGGATCATCAGCAGCATAGCTGGAAATATACGAGGTGAAGGCAGAGAAGAATCCTGTGTCGGATGTTCTTGCTCCGCGGTCAATAACCTGCGCCGGCGACTGAAGAGGAATATCAGGCAAGCCAAGAGCGGGGAGGTTAGGTGAGCTAAACTGGGAAGCCAGCGAGTTTGCAAAAAGGTTGACCCAGATGCGGACGACCTACAACTTGTGTTAGTCCAAGGAATGTCATGATTGGAGAACGATGGCCTACATGTTTCCAGCTGTTCTTAATAATGTGTTCACTACCGGTAACGACACGGAAGAGAACAAGAGTAGCAAGCTGGGCACGGAAGTCACGGCCAAGCTTGACTGCCAGCTCGCTGACCATGACACTGGTATCGCCCACCTGGACTTCCGTATTCAGTGCTGTGTTGAAAGTGGCATCTGTTGCCAACGTCGTCATGTAGCTGAGGCAGTACACAATTTGGTCCAGTGCCTCCACGTTGTTGTGCTTGGCTGCAATGCGAGCACATTCATCGAAGCCCGTCACTATTCTGGCAAAGACGGCATCATCACTGGCAGACATGAAGACGTATGAGAGTGTAGAGACAATCGGCTTCCATGTTGCAGCAAACATGTCCGCATCGTAAATATTCGTATCACACACCACGAGGTTGCCGGCCGACTCGGTTTTTAACAAGAGCTCCCTCCACGCGTAATCGAATGCGTGCTGATTATCGTGCTCATCTGGTAGGATTATTTCGTTTGACTTGATTGATTCATAAATGTCCCGGAGGTATTCAGGAGAAAAGTTCTTGCCATCATTGACGCCACGCAAATTTCGTGAGAAGTCCTCAACAGTCATGCGCTTGTTAGCCTTGAGAGTTGGGTTGTGCTGGTCAGTATTCAGCAAGATGATCGCATAGCTCAAAACGTAAGCGGCATCCTTGTTCGCAACCTGCTCAGGCGTATCACAGGTGCAGTACTTTTCGGAAAAGCTTTCGACAATATTGGCAATCAGCTGTGCTTCGCCAGGGAGACGGAAGGTCTCCAAGAGCAGCCGGAGGCCTTCGTCGAGGCGCTTTCCAGAAAAGTCAAAAAGATCCAAGAATTCTTTGAGAAATTGTTCATTACCGGTCTTGGAGAGATACTCACCAAGAACAGACTTGGATACTCGCGAAGTTTCTTTCAGGAATGCAGCGACTTCTGCAGGATCCTGTGCGCTCTTCAAGATGCCTTGTGCTTCCAGGTATCCTAGCCCGTTCTTGGGTTTTTCATTGAACATGCTGGTGCCTTTAATAATGATCTTTTTTCTTCGACGCTGCTCGCGTAGAACATCTGGATTGGTATAGCCGTCTGTCACAGAAGCTTTGCCGAGTCTCTCGGCAACGAACTGAATATATCTCAAGAGAGCATCGAGGCAAAGAGGGGGAACACTTGTGGTGCTCCAAGTGGCGGAGTCGGGTAGAGCGTTGCGGGAGAGAAGACCGATCATGTCCTCGCACAAGTCGGCTCGGTCGACATCGCAGTCATAGTTGACAAAGAGTTCAGCCACAAAGGTTGGCATGCGTGAGAGTACACCAATACTCTCGACCATGGCTTGTCTAGCATCTGGCTTACGCGAGCCACCCTCCATGCCAAGCTTTTGCCTGTCTTTAATAGCGACAGGTGTAGCGCGACCGCTTCCAGCTTGAGAAGACGGGGGCTTGACGAGCTTTGGTGTTTCGGGAATACCTGCAAAAAGAGAGGCCTCAATACCGCTATCTCGGGGAATAGGAACGGTGGGATGTAAGCAGGCCACCAAATAAGAGAGAAACAGCTCTTGCTGCAGCTTCAAAACACCGCGGCATGTAGCCAGCATAGTGCCTGCGACAATGAGAGACTCTTGAAGGATGGCCATGTTGTCTGATCGAACCAGTTGAAAGAGATGGGAGCACAGTTTATCCTCTGCGATCGTTGCTAGCGCAGGGTGTCGGGCGATAAAGGGCCCAGCAACTTCAAACGCCACGTGGATAATCCTGAGCGCCATTACCCTCATGGTGTCGGTATGATGCCTGTCATTCGGGTCTAGGAAATTAACCAGAACACGGAAGAGCTCGCGGACGGAGGGCAAAGAGTAGGGTTTCAGATCTACCGACTCCGAATCATCGCTTCTCTCACTCTCGTTGTCATCCTTGGGCTCAGCATCAGTGGTATCTTTTTTGTTTTCTTGTGGTTCGTGCGCTTCAGGGAGTTTCTCGGGCTCGTCAAGTGCCGGTGTTGACGTCGAGTTGCGCTGTTCAGGAGTGGTGACGGATGCATGAGTCTCCATGTGCAAGTTGTCGTCTTTCTGGTCGAACATGTCAGAGTCGTCGCCGATTTCGACATCCAGATGCTTTACATCCTCGAAAATGATCTGACACATCCTAACCATAGCAGCCTCGGCAGTCCTGCGCAGAACAGGAGAGAAGCGCGGCTGCGAGCAAATGGCTAGTCCACGACCCATCATGTCGCAAACGCTTTCATCACTCAAGATGTCACCACCTGGGCCGGACATCATATCTTCCATGAGGTTCAAAATCATTAGTAGTACAACTTCTCCCTGCGCCGAGTCGCTGACATCAAACTGGCAGTGTGTTACAGCAGAGGAGAGTGACTGCATGGCAAGCGCAAATCGTGGTGAGCTGGCGCAGACGAAGCCGTAAGCGAGGAACTTTCGAAGCGCCCCGAGGGCAAGGATCGTGATTGGCGCGGCGGTACCCTTGGCCTGAATGACAAGTAGAAAGGGCGCGAGAAGTGTCGGCGCATCAAATGTGCGAATGTCTACACATGAACCGGTCAGTATTTTATACTTGAACTCTTTGACTTGGGTTCCTATAACCATGATATCTGTCCTCGTACCTTTGATGCCAGCAATATCATGGCGCAAGGCACCAAACCCCGAAATCATAGGATCATCTTGCATGCTCTTGCCCGTTTGCCCACGGAGGCCCCATCGCGTATTTATTGTGAGATCCTGAACGTCAGAGGCCGTGCCACCTGCTTGGGACTTGCGGCTGGGCTTGAGACGGGAGCTCGGCGCGCCCAGGTTGATGGGGTTGGGGTTGCCTCCAAGGATGGCGGAGACAGATGAGTGCGGCGAGCGGGCATGCTTCTGGATTGCCGAGGTGATTGATATGCATTCGGAGATGACGAGGGAAACTGGATCAACGGCAACCGAAACAGGGCGGCTACGGTACTGCATTCGGGGAGCGTCGATTTGTAGAGTTTCAGACTCTAGAGGCGGTTCGGCGGGGAGGTTGGGCTCCATGGCAGCGGAGGAGAGCCCGGCATCGCGGCTCATGATCTGTCCTAGAGGAAACTGGAAAAAGACAAAGATGCGTTAGCAAAACTGCGGAAGTGGCCGGTCCGACAGTTGCAAGTGTCTGGCGGCGACAGGTCGGAGCTTTGGTGGCGGAGGCGAGACGAACGGCGCTGGCTCAGGGGTGGAAACAAGGCGTAAGGGACAGACGAACCAGCTAGTGAAGTGGGCAGAGATGTTCCTGTCACTCCTAAAGCATGAGAGACGTGCCGCGAATTGTAGTTGGACACCAATGGCGGGTTGCTGACTGGTGATGCCTTGGGGAAGCTTTCAGACAGGTTGCATGGCGGTTCGTTACAGGCTGGCAGTAGTAAGAGGTCTAGCAGTGTAAAGCCGCTGACGGCGATTGGCCCGCCCAGGACTCCGCTGGATCGACGTGCCTTTGTCGACAATACGTGTTACTATTTTTCTGGGCCGGCACAGCTTACTAACAAAGCGTGCCCACGCGACTACGGCCAGTACATAGGTACCGTAGGCAGTTAATGACATGCCATCAGAGGACAATGACTGTTAGTTTGAACCTCTTTGTTTCGCAACTGCAGGAGGCCGATTTTACCACTTTTACTTTAGTTTTCAGTGTGAAATTTGCAGATTTTATCAGGAAGGTATTCACTGTCCTTGAGTGGCAACGTACAGCTTTGGCGCAGGACCTCACACACCACTATGAACCAGTTTATGACAACAAAAGTTTTCTATTTTTATAGCCAGCCTGGACTCTAAATTTCCAAACCTTTCTCGCCGTCATCCAGTCTTTTGATCCCGAAAACGCCGATAGAAATAGTGAGCTGTAGGCATAGTCTCCCGCCATCGACGTTCGCTTGGCAGTCGAAGCCAGAAACGCGCGAGCCTCATCGCTCCAATGCGAAAATAGTGTACTGTACAAAAAAATTGATAAAAGAGGAATCCCGAAATGAGAGTGTCACCGACACGTGGCTGCGACCTCCAAATATTCCAATCCCAACCCATCTGCCAATAATGAACAACCTCATCGCTGCGTCAAAACAACACCACTTATATGCCGCCAGCGGCGTCCGCAGCCTTGGCCGCGGCACTCTTGGGCTCTTCTACCGCCTGGCCGGCCTTGCGCTGCGTCTCGAGATTTTGCATTTGAGCCTTGTCTTGCTCCCACTCACCCTGGCTGTCACCAAAGGTCTCTTTAAGCTTCTGCTCTTTGAGTCTCTTCTCTTCCTCCTCCTTTTCCTTCAATTTTCGCTCAGCCTCCATTTCCTGCCGCCATTTGTTAGTTCTCGTTCCTCCGTAGTATAAATTTATCAGTCATGGATATGCGTACCTCCATGTGCTTAATATCGTCCACACTAGGCTCGTAAAGATGCCAAATGGTGTAGTGAGGCAGCCCAACCACGGAATACTTCATCTTTCTCGCCATCTGCATGTTGTTAGCACCTTGGGAATGAACAACGATGTCGTGAGTCTAACCTTGCCAAACCCTTCGGTTTCAGCGTGCTTCTCAAAGCTAAAAGCTGGAAAATGGACACCGCTGCGGAATACCTTGGCCTTGGCCAGGATACTGACACCACCAACGCCGTCAATTTCCATTTCCATATCGGGGTCACCGTAAGGATCACGGAGATAGGCAAGATGGGGTCTCCAGGTGGCATATTCGGCATATCCTTCGACGATGACGGCGTCTTCGTCCAACGTGTCGGCCAGGGCAAGGGCTGTCTCCGACTCTTGCCAAGAGTTCAGATCGTATGGCTGCTCGCCACCAAGCCAGTCAGGCAGCGGTCGCCAAACGTCTAAGTCATGGTTAGCAACAACGTTTTGGCAGCATTAGTGTGAATGGATGAACTCACTGGGCACAATAACATCCTTGTTGTGGCGCATCAAATCCTCAAGAATGGTAAAGGGGGCAGTCTCTACATCGACATCACGCCAGTAGACCCAGGAGTGATACGGGCGCAGAGCGGCGCTGAGGAGCCAGTTTCTGGCCTGGGCCATGAGCTTTCTACGGCTAGCCTGGGCGGCGAAACCGTGGCGACTTTCGACATCCTGGTTCACCTTTTGACCAAAGTCCTTCTCAATGATGGAAATTTCTCCATATGGTTGTCTGGGGTCTTCGTCGTTCTGGATCGCGTTCATGTTGTCCACCAGAAGCTGGAGCGTGTTATCCTTCGAGTCGGAAACCAAGAAAGCGAGATCAATCAGGTTGTGCGGGTACGTAAAGTTACGCAGGTGAGAGAAGAACATGGGCAGATGCGCCGAGGCATCACGGAGCGGGACGCAGAGAAGAATGCGCTCTTCCCTCTCCCATCCCCGAGCAGTGCCGCCAACAGTGTTCAGGTCATAGTACCGCACGGTTTCGAGGTCAAAGTCGGGGTCGCTGCCGAGGAAGCCTAGCGAAAAGACGGACGCAATCGAGATTGAGGGCCCGAAGAATAGGCATAGCGCTGTGACGAGAACAGCAGCAATACCAATACGAACGTAAAGCTTCCTGCGGCGACGAGACGCGGGACCAGATGCGCGAGGCCGAAATCTGTGTCAAGACAAAGAGCTTCTATCAGTATGTGTACCGCGCACGGGACAACTGCCAGACGCTCGACGCACTCGAGCGTCATGTAAGGCCAAGAGACTCACCTGTGTGGTGAGATATCAAATGTGTCGCCTCCTCTTGGGTAGCCATTGGAGAACCCTCCGGAGTGATGCCTGGGCATCATCGTGACGGGCGGTTCAGGCGAAGTGTCGAGACCGTCGTTGTCAAACTGTTACCCCTTGCTGACGCGCAAGTTCAGCGGCGCGTCGTCGGCGGGCTCTGGCAAAGTCGAGGTATCCAGAACCAATGCAGTAACTGCGCACCGGCTTATTAGATCGATTTGATAGAGAAAATGCATACACAGGGCTGCGTGGTTCTCTGTGTGCGCTGGCGCTGGGCGTCGACAAGAATGAAGATGAAGAGGGCCTCGGTGTCCAAAATCAACCGTGGCAGCTTTTTGCCAGGTATTGCGCTGCGCTGCCAATTTGGTGCTGCCCCTGCGTGAAGGGCTAAAAGATCAGGGGCGGATGCGGTACGCAGGGGCTCGCTGAAGGTACCTCGGAGGGGTCCTGTTCCCTGTGTAAGCAATGCTGCGCTGCTCATGGCTCAAGGTATTTCGAGATGCCCCTCAGGTACTGCCGGCCATCGACCCATTGAACTGTCTCCCTCTGGCCGCCCCTGAAGCAACACGAAACTGGCGCCAGGCCGAACGTTAGTCCACTGAGAGCCGCTAAGAGGCTGCGCTAGCAGTAGTTATTGTGATAACCAGTTTGCCCAAGTTGTGGCCCAGTATTATGAGCACTTTTGATGCAAATACGACGATCAGTACCTATGTAGCTTTTGTAGTCTATTAAATGCTGCCACAGACAATATTAAAGTTCGCGATGTGTGACCATTTCGGACCCCAACTACAGCTGTTGAGCCGTCCGAGCTCACGTCAGTCACTCACTCACGTGCATGCCGTTCTAATAAGTACCGCTCTTTAACAGAGAGAGCCAAGCAGACAAGAATATGGAGTGGCGTTGTTCTATGAGGGCACGACTGATTGTCCTATCTTAAGTCGGCCGAGTCTACAGGCTGCGATTTATTCTATCAAGTTGACTACAATCTATGCCGTAGTTAGCAAACCATTCCTTCCAGATTGCCTGTACAACAAAGGATGCGCCAACACATAGATCAGACAAGCCGGTGTACTCAGCCATCCCAGCCGGCCTGGCCCAGCAATGGCTCCAAAACGGAATCAAAGCCGAACCGAGCACGAAAGTAGAATCACGCCAATTAAGCAACTCCACAACTATCATCACAAATCCGAAGATCTGCTCCAGTGCGGGAGGGCTACTCGGCCAGGATGATTAGTAGAATGGATAGAACTTGTTGTCATCAGGTCGTGCGGTAGATGCGTTCGTGCAACGTTAAGCACTGTCGGGGATGCCTTACCTTGTACAGTAATTACTCGTGGGGTCGAAGTTTGGCCTGATAATCTACATCTTCAAACTTTGTTAGCCAGTGTTGCCAGTTGAGGTATGCAGAACAAGAATAAGTAGGAAAATGTTATCAGAGATCTTGGTTTGGTAAATTAGGAGTCATCAAGGTATTCAGCAGCAGAACTGATTGAAATGGTTTCTCATCACGGACATTTGGACCGGGCAAGGAAAGGAAAATGTGAAAACAGTGTGCAACTTACCAAAAGAACAAAAGCTGTAGAGCGGCGGTGAGATACATGCGACATTGCCATGTAGTACTATCTCGACAATTAGCATGGCTCTGGATGCATCGTGATTCGAGGCCGTCTGGCGTTTGCATCGAGAGGAACGTGGTCAGATGGTAGTGCATGTTGTTCAAAACGCTCAGGTGTTCGCGGGAACGTGGTGAAAATATCATCATTTGGCCTCGAGACGCTGCACCAGCGGCCGTCCAGTGTGAAGACTTACCATTTCACGTTGAGCATATTGCCGTATGTTAGAGGCAGCAATAGCCATAACTCCTGCCGTTGACAGCTACCTGTCGAGCTTCACACCCAACAATCCCATCGCCACGTCCAGTCAAGGAGTGCGCAGAATGCAATGTCGAGGAAGCTTGGAAGAGGAGAGAAAAAATCAAATAAATTTCGGCGCGCTGCTAGCTATGGTCGACGGTGGGGCGAAGACTCGTTATATGCATGGGCAGAAATTTTGGCAAGCAGCTGCCCCGCTAACTAGATAGATGCGCTGGTGCTTGGATAGAGCTTCAGGTCCTCACAATCCAAGTCTAAACCCAGTCACACCGCAAGCTATGTTTGAAATGATATAGCTGTGTCGGTATACTGTCTCCGCTATGGCTGATAGAAGGAGAGTGAATGGTCCTTCAGGCGCAACGGTGCCTCCCGCCTACGACGATGAGGATGCGGTTTCCACCCGAAGAAGTCGACCAGCAAATGGTATCAGAGCTATCTGTACGTTTTTCTGCATTGAAATGGTGCTGAAATGAGTAATCTAACTTCTCAAAGATTTGAAAACCGGTGTCACACCTTCTGCATCTGGCTCGGCCTACCTGGAGTTTGAACCTAGAGAGGGCTCTTCAGGGTCTGGCATGAAGCTCACATGCACGGTGCATGGACCGCGATCGTTGCCACGCTCAGCGCCATTCTCGCCTCACATGGTTTTATCAACGCACGTCAAATATGCCCCATTTGCGACAAAGCAGCGTCGAGGTTATTTGCGCGACTCTAGTGAACGAGATCTTAGCACACATCTCGAAACGGCACTTCGTGGGAGCTTGATTGCTGATCGGTGGCCTAAAAGTGGTGTCGATGTCATTGTTACGATCATCGAGGGCGAAATTACCCGACAAGCTGCCCAAGATCAAGGAATCGAGAGCTGGGAAATGATGAACGTCTTGAGCGGCTGCATCACGGTTGCTTCGGCAGCCATTGCCGATGCAGGCATCGACTGCGTGGATACGGTGGCTGGAGGTGTTGCCGCCATGGTCGTCAAGGACGATAGTGAAGAGCCCGGCATTGTGCTGGACCCCGTGCCTTCTGAGCATGGCAAAGTGTTGGCGGCTTGCTGTGTGGCATATCTGCCCACACGGGATGAAATCACAAATCTCTGGTTCAAAGGGCGCCTGCAACCGTCAGACGCGGACTCGCAGCGTCTCCTTATATCAGGGGCGGTTCATGCAAGTAAGGGAACATGTCAGGCTATTTCAGCATCACTGGGTGAGGCCATGGCTGCTCAATGAGGCACCCTCCGAGCAACTCAGCCAAGTATTGTTTGAGTGACATGGATTCGTCTATAGATGCGCAGCTCTTGTAACGAAAGTTAAAATGAAATTTGTGAATAAAGGCAATATGCTCATGAACCATAGGAAATTGGTGCGGCGTCAATGTCAAAGGAGGAACCAATGTCTTCCGTGAAACCTGAACTGCTACAAAATTGTAACCCGCTGACGACAGCGGGCATTTCGATTGAACAGTGTAGCCGCAAACAGATATACACCAGTATAGTTGAATGGTTGCTCATTCAACATCTAGCCAAAGCGTTACCTATTTATAACATTCAGGGTATTTAGGAGATGTATAGCCCAACTTGGGTACCAATCGGACTTTATACCATCGGCCATGGTCGGTCGATCATAAACGAGGTGAGCATGAGAATATGATCTACCAGATGGATGAATTTACTAAGAATAAGAAAAGGTAATATGTTCCTATTCTTACCATTATCGCTACACTAGATATATATTGCTTTGGTAGTTGCCTCATCTTCCTTAGTAGGTACATAGGTACCTATCAGTGGCCATATGGCCTCGTGGGGGCTGTGCTTGTACCTTGCCTTGGCCCGCGGTACGTCACAGCGCCGAACCACTGGAGCAGACCCAGAAGCACGCTACAACTGCACACGCGGGTCTCGACTCCCGCTTCATCTTACCATTTGCATCAGCGCACTGTCGCTGCGGTTCTTGGCTTGCCATATTGCACGGTTATCCGAAGCACCCCAGATAGCCCTTATCCATCTCCGACCTACTTATCGCCTCCGAAATATATACAGTGGCTGGGCCACACCCCGGGCACACACGATTCGCGTTTCGCCGACGGAAATGGACGAACCGCCTCTGGCGCCGCTGGGCCGCGTCGCCGGCGTCGCCAACATGGGAGGATGGTCCAACCTCTCGGCCTGGGCTACCAATATGACTCGCTATGCGCCGTCGTTTGACGATCTGGTCTGGGCAGGACCTCGGTTTCTGGAAAAGCTCGGGTCCTATCTTAATTTGGCTGACCAGCCCAACCTTGCGCCCAACACCAACGCCGGTCTCCTCGGCACCACGTCTGCTGCCGCATACAACATCATGGAAAGCAACACTTCCCCTGCCGCAGCTGCTGCTGCTGCTGCACAGGAATCTTCGCCTTTTTTGTCTTTAGAGAACATGCGCAACTTTGGCAGTGTCTTCTCCTATGCTACCAGCCGATGGGCGATGTCATGCATCGCCATGGCTCTCATACTTAACCGAACACACATTTTCGCCGCCACTCGTCGCAGACTACGTCTTCAATGGAAACTGAGGCTACTTCTTCGCTTTCTTCCCATTGTTCTCCTCATCATACAGGTTCGCCGTCTTCTTATGTCGATGCAGTGTCAGACCTCGGCCAACTTTGCGGAGCTCCGATGGGGAGATCCCACTAAACACTCACGATTCTTGCATGCGCATACGAACCAATTCTTGAACACCCTGAGCTCCATTCTACTTCTCGGTGCAACAGATGAGCAGTCTTGTGCAAGTATTCGTATGATCCCGGTAGCGGAGCAAGTCAAAGCCACCAACTTGGCAGGATCGCTGTCTGTCATGTGGCCGCTGTTTGGTACATTTTGCTTGAGTCACTTTATCGAAACTGTGTCTTGTGCGGTTCAGGGCAGGACTCTTTCAGCGGAGACTGGCATGACACTCTTTGAGCAATCACTGGCTTTTGCCGAAGCTGATGCCACTATTAGCAACCAGCTTGCACAGCTGAACTGGGATCCCAAGCCGCAGCCAGAACCGACTGCATCCTCGTCTACCACAGGTGCGGTGGTGAATTTGCTGACAAAGTCAATGTTAATTAAGCGAGTCAATACGCCGCCCGAAGTGCTTCTTGTTGCCTTTTTATCATCAATGACACACCTCACAAGCCATGTCCTCGGACTTTTCGATCTGCAGGCCAAGTATCGACTCGTCAACACTGGCTTCTGGGGTCTTTGCTTCATGGCAAGTATTGTTTGGAGTGCTTTTTCATTCGACCTTGACGACGCCGGCTCACAGGGCCTCTTACGGTTTCCCACCGTTTGCATCATCGGCTTTGTACCTCATGTTCTTGTATTGGGCGGCATTATACTTTGCCTCGTCATATATGGCCTTGCTTTGCTGCTATCTGCCCTCTCTCCACCGTCGAACCAAGAACGTTCTACCATGTCGTTTAGACAGCGGCTCATCTATGCTCATGAGAATATGCAAGCAAATGTTCCCTTTGCGGAAGTTAGGATCACCAGAGACATGGACTTTTACACAGCTCTTCTACGTACGGGCTTCGCCGCCATCACCATGGCTAGTGAAGCTGTCTACTTGAACGAGGACAACGGTGTGAATTTGACGCGCCATACATGGCTTGAAGAAGCTCGCTACAGAGAGGCGGAGGAGCTGCAAAAGCAGTGGGTTGGACTTGGCCATGCCAGCTCTCAGTACGACCGCATTGGTGCCATTGGTTTAATCCCCGTCAAGGACGGCCCGGTTTTGGCCCCCAATGGCTTCGCTCGGGAAAGGGCTGCACAAAAAGTACCAAAGGGCCGCGCGGAGCGTAGCTTCAGAGCCGGAGTCGGGGCCACAGATAGAAGCTCGAGATGGGTGATGGCGCTCGAATTCTTTCTGAGCATTTTCAAACTCATCGGACGGGTCTCTGCTCTTATGGTACTATGGCTTCTAAAGCTGGTCCGTATCCGGAGGCAACCTAGCTGGCTGAGGTGGCTTTCAGAGGGGCCAAAGTCGGCCAAGGTAGAACCAAAGCCAGCCCGAGTCACCCAGCGTGCAAGTCGCACCATCTTCATCAGCCGAAACGGTCGCGTTTCCAGGAGCGATGGCATCGACGTCGAAGCCGAGTTCCGACGTATCGGGCACAATGGCAGTGAAGAGAACCTGGACAGCGACCTATACAACTACTTTGTAGAAGGCGGGTGGTGGGGTTCTGGCGATTCCAGCGGCGACTACGCTCCAAGCCATGTCGACGACGAAGATTGGGACGCCACCAGCGTGATTTCCGAAGCCACATCGGTCGACGAGAATGAAGGGAAAAACGACAGAAACCCCTGGGAGCCAGCAGACGATGAAATTGACGAAGGCCAAAGGACGCCCACCCAGAGATCCCCTCGCGCAAAGCGTGAAAACACACCCGTGGCCGATAGCCCCATGGGCATGTCGGACCTCGCCCGCCTTCTGCGTCCCGCCAACCGGGAAGAGCGCGAGGAAGCCACGACGCTCGCGGCGCACCTCGTCAGCGACGGCGTCATGACTCGCGGACGCTTCCGCCAACTCGAGCAGCTCCGTCGAACTAGCATCCTCACGAGCCCGCGGCGGCCCGGCGGCATGCCCACCACCTCGGACATTAACACGCCGGCGCCCGTCTCCGCGGGCACTAGCCTGGCCAGCCGCGACATTCATACCAAGCTCGACCCTGACGAAGAGGAAACGCTGCTCGAGCAGCTCCTGCTGTCGCGCCGTGAGGAAGCCGCCCGCCCGCCGCCGCAGACGCCGACCAAGAGCACTGACTCAGCGTCGGACCTTGTGACTGCCAGCGGCAACAGTGCCAGCGCTGCCGGGGACGAGCAGGGCCCGCAGTGCGTCGTCTGCCAGAGTGCCGCACGCACCATCATCGTATGGCCGTGTCGCTGCCTGAGCCTCTGCGACGACTGCCGCGTATCGCTCGCCATGAACAACTTTGACAAGTGTGTCTGCTGTCGCCGCGATGTGCTAAGCTTTAGCAGAATCTATGTTCCTTAGATTGAGATCGATGTGGGAGGCTTAATGTATTCATTGTTATCCGTCCAGTGTGCTCATACGACGTGTTTTGCGATTTTGATCTGCTTGATTGTCAGGGGACTAGATGCGCGATCAAGTTTTCTGATGAAACGGTCATGCATTTCGAATCGTCTTGCCAGACAGCGACTTTTCACGGCTGTAAGTAGTCTGCTTTCTTGATAGGTTGTGCAAACGTTCTGCATATAATGTATCAGCGTACATATTCAGGGTGGGTATTGCTTTCCACTATGTGTCCTCAGTCCATCAACGCCGCTCGTAAAAAAATAAAAAAATAAATCAAGCTTATATGTAATGTTACATGGCGGCCCATTCCAAGCAAAATGTTCTGACGTGGGCTTTAGATGCGCTCTGGCCTTCAACAGCAGTGGTGGCAGGTTGCTCGCCCCCGAGCAGGAACGCCTTCTTCACGGCCGTGGCGAGCCGGCCACCAGCGACAATGTCTAGGATGGGGATCGGCTCGTTCCACTCGTACTGGCTGGCCATGAAGTGCGCGTGGAAGCGCAGGGGGTCACCGGGGTATACGCTGTACTGGGCGCCGAAGCGCAGGCCGGGCGTCATGTGGTAGCCGTTGTCGAGCAGGTGCCTGCACAGCGGCGCGGCCTCGTCTAGAGACAGCTCGTCGGCGCGGCGGTGCGCAGCGAGGACGCTGGCTGGTACGAGGTCGGTGCTGGACGTGGGCGTAACGCCAATATTCTTTACTTGCGATACGCCATCTGCTTGATCTGGCGAATCTGCAGTGGTGGCGGCGGCGGCTGCCGCAGCGGCGGCGGCAGCGCCCTTTTTGTTCTTGCCGCGCCTCAATTTATCAGCCACCTCGGCGGCGCGCTGGGCGCTTCGCTCCGCGAGGGCCGCTTGTGCGTTTTCTTTTTGTTTTCGGAGGGACTCTATATACGCGCGCCGTTGGGCCGGATCTTGATACGACTGGAAGGTGTCTCGGTGCGCGGCGGCGCCATCTACGACATACGCGGCGCCCTTGCGCACGAGGGCCTCGACCTCTTCGGGTCGCAGCTCTATGGGCAGACCCAGAAAAATGTTTTGCGTCGGCTGCTGCGGCGCTGTGCCCACGAGCACGCCGTTGGTGTTGACCTGCCGCCGCAGCAGGGCCGCAGCCTCGGTGTCGAAGACCAAATAGCGGCCAGCGATGCGGGCGATCCGCACAGGAAACGGTGCCTCCCAGGCAGCCATTCGTCTCTGGAACCAAAACCATTGCCATGTTAGCCAAGTGCCTCTTGCTAAGAGATGGCAGAGAATTGGAAGAAAATAGTGGTTTGTGGGAAGAGTCATAAGTCGTCTTCGTAATTGTTGAATGTGTCGTCACAGAATTTCAGTGGATTGACAGATATTCAGGGTAATAATCATGTAGATCCCGGAGTTACAAATGGGGGACGTATTGTGCAGAAACGATCAAAATATCGACAGACTTACCCTGTGCTCACCCACGTCCTGCGCGAGTGTTTATGGTGGAATTGTTTGGGAGAAGAGTTCGTTGAAGGTGATGTGAGTTGGCTAAATTTTTATTTCATGCCAGAAGTGGATATAAAGCCGGTCTACCCTTGTAGAGCTCATATGCATATAGCGGGGCGACAGCAGTTGTGTTGAGAGCTATGTGCATGGCTCGCGATAAATATGTTAAAATTCGAGAGACTTTTTCTTTTTCTCGGCTTCAGCAGCTTCTTCGGCCTGCTTCTCATCCTCTCCCACGGGTGGCAGACAGTACGGTGTGATGATGAGGCCAGTGGAGGCGCTAAGCTTGAACGATAAGTCCTCACGCCGCCAGCCTTCATCAAGGCCACCTCCCCGCTCATGGAAAATGGGCAAGCTGTGCACTCGCAACAGACCTTGGGCTTTGTCTTCGCTGGTGGGATCGCGGCTGACTTGTATCTGGTGGCCAAGAGGGACCAGCTCGAGTACCCCGTCGCAAAGCAGCTCGGCCCATCTTGTCAAGCCATTGGCTCTGGGATAAAGCGAGATGGGCAAGGTAGCAAGTGCGGTTACTCTGAAAGGATATTGGCGTAGAAGACCACGGAGACCGTGGAGAAATTGTAAGACTTCTTGTGGGTTGCACGCATAGGATGGGTACAATGTTGGCGACAAGAGGCTTGGGACCACTACCCTATGGATCGTGGAGGGCGGCGTGCTGGCTACTCTGGCTGCAACGGACGCAATAAAGTCTTTAAAGAAAGTCGTCGGACGTGAAAGAGCGTTCATTATTGAAGAGCCAAAAAGTTCACCATTAATGTCTCCGCTCTCCAACTTCTTCGTGAGATTAAAAGTATGGCAAAACGTGGCGAGCGAGCCTTGCCGGGCGGCTGCAGGTTGTGCCGGTTCTAAGGTATTTAGCATGACTACTTTTCCGCGGATTCCTTTTTAGATATATTCACCTCTAGATGGCGAGGCTCTGTTCCCCAAAGTCTCATACCGCCATGCAATCTTCATTTTGCTGTCAGACGACGACTCTGCCTTGGCAGCCTTGTCCTTGATATCGCTGCCCAAGCCAGGCAGCTCTCGACGCCATGAGTCGTCGAAGCCAAGAACGTGAACATGGTGGCCCTGAACCAAACCCTCGGCAGCGTAGTAGCGTAGTAGCATGCCGCCGAAATCGGTTGTGCCGGTTTCTTCAATAAGCAGCGAGGTGCCCATTGGCAAACCAGCGTGCCCCGCGAGCAGCTGGTCGAGCGACTGTGTGCCTGACGAAGTCGTGAGACGTCCGTCGTGCGGCGATGGGCGAGTGCCTGCCGGAAGCGATTTCTCTACTTTGGCAACCGCCGGCGTCCGGGGGTTGCCGAGGACGACCCCTCGCTTGCGAAAAGACATGGCGAGCAATGCAAAATTTGAACAGATGAGTCCTGCGACGCGGCGCCTGGCGCGAAAATTGACAGTGTCGCGAGGTGATTAGAGCTGGACTCCGTATGCTTGATATGAGATGGAGTAGACAGCTATCAGTAAGTCGACGAGGGATTTCCGTGGAGAGTCTTGCAGAGCTTTGATCTGTCTAGTGCATTCGAGTTTGCGAGCGTTGACTGGCGAGCTGTGTTGGTGCCCACTTGACCTGTCAAGCAGCGGGTAGCCAGCCCTGGCTGGGATAGAGCAGTGCGAACATGGTCAATCACTAAGACAAAGACATAGGCAAGAATGTTATTATTTGGATGATCGTAAGTTCTCGGTAAAAGTACTGTATATAAGACTCTACTAATAAATCATCTAGCTAGCCTGGGACAGTTTGGCTTCGCAATGGGAGGGCTCTCTGAAGGGGATGCCTCTAGCTCTCTACCTAAGCCGGTGAGGATTGACAAGTCGCTCACCCGAAAAGATCGAATAACTATGGAGAGTTGGACACCTTCATTTGGGTTCTCTGAGGATCGCATCTCTTTTCTTATCATTCTTATTTCAAAAGAGCAGCGCTATTTGTAGTTCGTAGCCAACAATATGTTAGTACATATCGCAAGCGGCCCCGCGACCGCCTTGTCCGACCCCTCTAATTAATTTTCTGCCGTCTCCAGCAGCTTTACCTCCGACAACTTTTTTGCCGACACCTCTAACAGCGATACCCAAGAGCTCAACGCCACGAAGCCAATTACCGGCGTACAAACTCTCGCTTTTTTTCTCCTTCTCTCCCAACCAAAAACACCATCATGTCTGGCGGCGCTGGCGGTGGCGCCGGCGATGCCACCCTCTTCGAGGAGAGCTTCACCATTACCGACTACGACCAGTCCAAGTACGACCGCGTGGCGCGCATCTCGTGCACGTCGGGCGACTCGCAGACGGTCATGGCGCTCGACATCAATCTGGAGCTCTTCCCCTGCGCCGTCGGCGACTCGCTGCACGTGGTCCTCAGCACCACGCTCTCGCCCGACGGCGCGCGCGACGACGACAAGGCCTGGCGCGACGTGGGCAAGGGCGGCGATGCGCCCGCGACGCTCGCCGACCTGTACGACTATGTCTGCTACGGCAAGATTTACAAGTTTGAGGAGACATTTGACGGGGCGACCATGTGAGTGTTATCCGAGGGGACTACGGACGAGGATGTACTGACATTTTTGTTTAGCAACGCATACGTTTCTTTTGGCGGTCTGCTCATGTCGCTGCAAGGGCCGGTCAAGAAGCTCACCCCTCTACGAGTCGATGCCGTGTATCTGTTGATCAAGAAATAAACAAATCTCAGGAACTGCGACGATGAGCAGATAAGATAATCCAGAGGAAAAATATTGGCGTTATTACTTGGCATCTTTTGGGTTTCTACTTTCAGCATCTAGGTTCCTGGTCCCGTTCTTTTTAGACTGGGCTTTTTCTCCAATATCATGAAAATGAATCAACTTTCATAGCGACTGCAATTCTGTGACCTTTTACTCACGCACTGCGCCAGCTGCTCCAATGCGGTCCTGGGAATGGCAGCTCTCTGTGCATCCTCGCCTCAATCTCCGCCAGCCGCGGCTCCTCCTCCGCCGTCAGGATGCCATGCCGTATAAAAAAGTCCAGCATCACCACGCCGCAGTTTGTCTTGTACTCGCCCGCCGCCAGGTCGCGCCTGATTGTGTCCACGTCGCACAGGTAAAACTCGTCCACCTCGCCGTCCTTGGGCTGCGGCACCACGTCCGCCGGCAGCTTCAAGTCGTATGCCCACTCCACCTCGGGGTAGACGAAGCCGGCCTCGCCATTGTTGGGCCCGTCGGTTATGTAAATATACGTAATGGTGCCCGCGGGCTTGGTCCCCGCGCGCACGACCGCCTCGGGCAGGCTCGCCTCCTCGTCGGCCTCGCGCACCATGCACTCAAAGGGGTCCTCGCCCGTCATGAGCCCGCCCGCAACGCTGTTGTCCAGCATGCCGGGAAACGTCGACTTGTTGGCCGCGCGGCGCGGCACCCAGATTTTCAGACCGTGCGGCGCCGATGCGTCCTCGACGTACGCCGTCAGGTGTACGCCGTAGCGCACGGTGCCAAAGAGACCGACGGCTGCGCGCTCCACGCTGAAGAGCAGCTCACCCTTGCGGCCGTGGACAGGCCAGGGCTCGTTGCGCCAGCCACGGAGGAGGGGAAAGGTGTCCTGCTCGCGCAGGTGCTGCGTCAGGGCGGCGACGGCGGCGGTGCGCGCAGACTCTGTGGCCTCGTCCTGGAACATGAGCAGGGTGCGCGCGGCGCGGTCGACTTGCAGGTTGCCAGTAATGGAGACTGGGAGTTGAGTAAATACCTCGACCACGCGGTCGAGGACGTAGCCGATGGGGTACTCGCCGTCGGCATCTCGCCAGAGCAGGGTAAAGAGGCCTTGACCGTCAATGGTGATGGGTCCGTTCCCGTAGGGGAAGCTGCAAGAATTAGCACAGTTACGTGCCCCGTATATAAGGATATCAGAATGGTAAAGAAAAGTGATGAACAATTGCAGTTGATTGGCCTGCTTACCTATCAGTGTCATTCACAAGGTCCAGGTTGGACTTCATGATGGCGGTTTTCACAAGGTTCTGTATGTCTCTCGCAGACAGAGAACTCCCGATAAAGCGAGGGAAAGTAAGTCGGGAACTAAAGAAAAACAAAGAACTGATGCTCCCCGAAAAAAATAAATAAGAAGTGCCAGTAAGGTGGTGATGGAAGGTCTGGGTGGATAGCGATGATAATAGCCCAATGGCGCCAAGTTAGGTCGAGGTGTGGAGTTGTCAGAACAGTTGACTACCCCTAACCCTAAGTAATGAAGAACTAGAACAGCAATGCACTTTTTGTGCTCTTAGCCACCAATAATTTCGAGTGTATCTCCAAGTGTATATAATGTTATTGTAACTCTTCTAACTTTGCCCCATTGATTTATTCCATCTGCCGCATGCTTTATTAAGCTGAGCAGCGCAACTCGAACACCCTCGTGACGGAGTATCACAGAGCTGACAGATATGCAGATATGGTAGACGCTGGGGATATTTAGCCCTTGTTGGCCACCATTGCTGATCTCTTCGGCTTCTGTAGCTGAGCTGTTGTCTAACGCTGCTGGCCGTCACATGGAGGGATCTTATAGCAAAAAAACAACTTGCGATGGCCCCAAAACAAGAACAACGGCGCGAGAACCTGACGAGCAGGTTTACGAATTTAGTACGTTCTAGAACTAGGCTTTCAAGAACTGTACTTTAAATGTGGGAAGTTTGAACAAGATTAAAGATGATTGTTGATCAACTTCAGTCACAGAGCGAGGCTGTTGTGCACAACTTTGATTTGACGGCAAACATAACTGGATAGTATCCTATAGTCGTTCATTATTGATAATATAGTTGTAATGCTACTGTCATCTACAATTTAATGGAACTAGCATGTACAGATCCAACTCGCGTCATGCCTGTAGGCACCCTAACCCTAGACGCGATCCTTCTCTCCGAATTGAAGTTGGAATGCTGCTCAAGGTACACAAAAAAGCCCCGCTGGCACTGTCGCTGTAAACACAGTAAGAATACAGTAACTAACATTGCCAAAGGGGAAAAAAATGCCCTGAGCGTGGCAGGGATTAGAAGTTGAGACGGCGCTGCGAACGAGGGCGCAACCCCAACTTTAGCGGCTGAATCCTGTATGCAAACGTCAGCACTGTTCAAGTCCATGATATGCCTGGTACAGCTCGTAACTCCAGTTAACTCACATGTAGGTAGGAAATTTAGCAGTCCGAGTTGCTGCCGTTGCTTCCGCAGCAGCTGTTGAAGCGACCGAGATCGCCGTTGGTGCCGGCAAAGGCACAGTCATCGCCGGTCCAGTTACCGCCCGCCTGGGCACAGCAGTTGCGAGAGGCGCCAAAGTTGATGTTGGCTCCCTGGAAGCACTTGCATGCATCGCCGACGGCAAAGGTGGCGGCAATGGCGAGGATGGTGGCAGTGAACTTCATTGTGACTGGGAAGATGGTTGAGGTGTTGGCAGGATACCGAGAAAGTAGTGATGAGTTATGAGTGTGTAGTGATGTGTGTGTAATATTGATGCTGAGTATACTGCTTCTCTTGTGCGGGATATCGTCCTCTTTATACTTTTCTGGGTGCAGCTCTAGGCATGTACTTGCAGGTGTCGATGTGAAGGAGACCTTTGAGTAAGGTGTCCCACTACGTCCAGCTATGCTGATCATCTCATATGTGCGAATTAGGCCCAAGCAGTCTGACATGTAACTTCGCACTCGCTCTCCTGATGCGTTTCCATGACGTGTACTCCTTAGCCCGATGAGTAAACGAAGTATGGAGCTATTAATGTTCCCGAATAGACGAAGTGCGACTAACGGCAGGGATATGGCGGTGCCACCATCTGACCGCACACATCATTATGTTTCAGGGAACACAAGCTATAAGCTACATCCCTTGCTCAGCTGCAACATGATATCGTCTGAGGCTTGGTTTGGAGAGTTTCGTGAATTTCATTTTGTTCTTATTGTCATGAATCGCCTCCTCATCATGGCGGACTGTGCCGTGGGATCAAAGTCGCTCGCTAGACTATACTACAGCACCGCAGCATGTGTGCTGGTTAGACCTGAAAAATCATGACTCCATAGCTGTCGTTGCACAGGCGACTATTGTTTATGCCAATGCATGCGGAATCCTGCGAAACCCTTCGAAACCGCCGCTCAGCGTCATTAATTGCGGCTAGGTCGGGGTAAGCAAACAGCCAAAGCCTGGACACTGGCCACTGAACCAAGAGAGAATACACGTAGCGCTACATTCTGGACATTAAAATGCGGCATGCTGAAGGGTGAAGAGCCGGCTCCGATGGGACCTGTGCTTAGATGTGCTCATTCACATTCGAACATCTCAGTGGCTTGTCTCGCCGCCCAAACACGGGTGTTCATTTCAAGCATCACTTTGTAGATATTTTTAAGTACATCAGCGACTGAAGAGTGACTTCCTCAGACGAAGCTTCCCTCGATTGCTAGGAACGATGGTTACAGTAAGCTCAGGGTACCTCGTATTGCGCCCGAATCTTTCACCTGGCGACACTTTTGATCCGCGCTAATGCCGCGATCGCCAGTCCTGCTTCTTGGGTTGTCTAGAGAGGGAATAGCGAATGGGCTATAAAGTGGGGGCGAAGGATCTGGGCCGTTTTGTGACCGATCATCGGCGACTTTCTAGTCAACGGTGAACAGCCCCATTGGAGATCAATGCCCCGAGGCGCTACTTGCGACGTCATCCATGGGGTGGGCCGAAATCTTGCAATTTGTGTCTTCGAGCGGGTTGTAAAAAGACAGATACAATGGCGGGAATAAGACGGTCGTATGCAAGTCCCGAGCGCTCAGGGACTGCACTCTCGAGTGCCGTACCGCGGTACACGGTAGTTTCCAGAGCCCTGGCCTTGTGCCATCGGGATAGTGCTGGCCAGTATTGCAGGCAGCCATTCAAGAACCGAAATCAGGCTCTGGATGTGTCCGGGACTTGCGAGGAATCATTGTCTCCCTCCCTGTGCCGATCTGCATGGCAAAGCAAAGTTGGGCAGCAAGCATAAGCCAGCGACTTGCCCTTTTGAACTCAATCCTCAACAAATCGCAAAGAACCCCTTTCCTCGAGCACAAAAGTCATTGTTGACAAAGCTAGCTTATTGGCTTTGTGGAGCAGGCCGTAGTCTTGAGATGCGACGGCCCGTATATCCATGCCGGGGGGGCCGCGAGCTGCCGGTAAGCCTCCATACCTCTCATCAACGCCACCAAATAAATACAGCCGGCCCTATGGCTGGACCAAGACTGTCACGAAATGCTAACTCCGGGGGAGTCTCAAGAACTTTTGTCGTTCACCTTTCCGGTCTGGTCAGCATTCGGGATGAGGCTGTCAGCGAATTGAGCTGTAGAGGCTGGCACACCTGAGAACTTGTGCCGCGCGCGTCTCACTTTGGATCTGCAGCAGGCTGAGACAGCCAGCTTGCCAGCCAACTACCAGCCAACGAGAAGCCAACGCCGGGGGCCGGAAACTTTTTTCTTGGTGCAAAAGTCTCAGTTGATCTACATTCAGGCTGAGCTTGCGGAGCAAAGCAATATGCCGGGCTGTAGGTAGCTGCAGTTGTTCTCTTGGCTGAGACTACGGAAACCTCACTGCGCGTGTTGCCGATATATCCGGCATCTTATGCCAAGCTGCCATGACGGGCCCTTGTCGTCGGCGCGTCGGGCAGCTCGGACAAAGACAGAAAGTGACCGCGTGGCGATTCCGCTCTTGTCCGTCGGACACGTGCATGCAACACCATTGCTACAGTGAGTCGAGCGTTGTCTGGGTCAGCTGCTGTGGTGCGCCCGGCGCAATGCATCTTGCTGCGGTCAAGCTTCGAGCCCCGCTCATGGGTGGCTTCTTTGTATGCCAGAGTCTAGGGAAGGATGCTGGTGTACTCTGAGGAAATGGTACCGCGGAGTCGTTTTTCAATACACCCTGGAAAGGCATTGAAAGATATAGAGACTTTGCCTAGCTAGACTGCTGCCGACAATGGGCGCACTTGGGGAGATGATGATCCGAAAATAATGAGAGAAAATACAAGCTCATCATGCCATCGAGTTATGCTTGCTTATCCTGGCGTCAACAATGAATACGTTGACAGCATTGGCTACTTTCTTCATGGCGGGATTGAAAGGGCTGGTTGAGTAAGCTTTCGGATAGTTAAGTGCGGCACCACTACCTTCAACCTGGCTTCGGAGCATATTCTGCATTGGTTTTCTAGAAGCCTGTCGCACTCCCCTCTGGTATTTAAAACAAGCAGAACGACACTGTTCAGCAAGTATTTGTGCAGTTCCCCTGCTCAGGCGACTGGCACCACCAATGGGTACTGGTACTGACAGTCGTCGCTGTGTAGCGGGGCATGGCTTTAATTGCCGGCAGGCGGGAGACGGCTTCAGTTGGCAGAAATTGCACGTAGGAACATTATAAGGGGTACTGCCCGACGAGAGATTCCTCCTCAAGCATACAAAATTTTAATACTGCTATTATCCGATGATAGCTCCATCGCCCAGCCCCAGCGTACACTAACTATGGACGCCAATAAGACGTTAGATCTAGCGCACGATCGGCGACCGTTGCACGAGCCGAGAATTACGGTCCCGAGTTTGTCAAAACGCTGATCATCTGAAATGAATGATACATTATCTATCACGCTCGATAACTGCCCAAGTCGATATAGACGCTGCCGTCAGATGGTGCTGCTGATGCGAAAAGACAAAAAAGACACCATCGCTCCCCAGTTTGGATTATTACCACCACGGGTAACCGCCTATGCCCTTGCCCCCAATCACTACCAAGAGGAACCGCCCTGGGCACTTTGCCAGTGCTGTTGTTTTAGCCCAGGCTCTAGTCCACACTAATTGACCGTGCCTTGGAGACAGCGGCGACGGAGCACTGATACAACCGTTAGAGTCTTTCCTGAAGCACATCGCTGGTAAGTAGATGGATATACCGTGCTATAACAGACGGAGCTCACTGCCATCCTCATCCGTTTACTTTCTGGTGCCGCAGTCGACATTCTGTGGCCAGTCACAAAGCTGCTTCTTGACACTATACTGAAAACCATCGGGACAGGTAAACAACTTGGGCTGACCGTTCGTGCACTCGTAAAATTGATTGCATCTTTCAGAGGACGGGAGGTAAACAGAGTGATCGGTAGGGTCTATCGCAGGGCATTCGTTGACCACATCGCCACCCAGTAGATCTCCAAGGATGTCGCCCACCAGGCCCTCTGCACCATGAGCGAACCTGGCAAGCTGGCAAAGGGTAAAGACGATGACGGCAGAGGTTCTCATTTTGAACAAGGAGAGGAAGTGACACAGATTCTGCTTGTATGCTTTTATTAGTGCTGTAGTAGCTATTGCCCTCCTTTGGCGACCGCCGAGTTCTTTTATAGATCGAGGCTAGCTGGACGTCATGTAGGCGGGAGTAGGCATTTTAATTACTGCATTTTGTTGTGAAAGTAGTTGTTTCACTTGCCAACTGAGTGAAAGACACCTTGTTACCTATTTAGGTATGTCTGAAAGACAATGTCGCGGGACCATCCATTCTGAGGCTGAGTTTGAGAGCATACAATTGCTTTTGGTGGGTGGGACACCGTAATGATTCACATAAACAATATATGTCCTAGTGCTAACATGGAGATCGATATTTTTCACGTCACCGAGATTGCAATTCGGAAATGAATCTCAGCTAGGAACGACGAAGGTTGATGGGGACAGTGCCCCTGTGGCGTGTGGTACTAGTGGTTTCCTCGGCGATCGCCATCTGGCCTTTAATAATTATGCCCTCTAGCAGCATCACATCAGACGCATCAAAGATCTGATAAGACTTTCCGTAAGATGTTCTCGCTCCCTGTGCTTCTCTTACTTTTCTCCATATATGACGCAGCTTCCAAGATGAGAGGATCATCTACACTGAAACCAACCCCCTTTTCAAGCCTCGCTCGATAGTGCAATGGCACAAGCAGGGTTGAGCACTGTCACCTGCGTGACGCTGCTGTCCATGGCTTGAGAGGGACCGCGGATGACTTTGCTGGCTGCTAGACCCGAGGAGCTGCAGCCTCTGGCTTACAACTAACGTTACCATGCCTGGCATTGCTGAGATTTGTGATCTGTGCGTTTTGTGTGACATCCCCCAAAGATCACAACCAGACTTTCGAGTGTGGCCCACCTACAACATGCTCACAAACTTAAGATAAACTCCAAGTCAGGTCGGCAATGAATATAGAATGACACGAGAAGCTTCGGCTACCTAAAGCGGCTGCGTATCAAATATTGCTGCAGCTGTGTGGCGGGGTGAGGTTCGTGAATCGTGCCTTGTGGGATGTTGAATTGTGCGTAAATTCATCTGCATTGAAGATTTGTGCATCCGCGGCAGGAACAAGCTGGAACGCCGCGTGGTTAGACATCTACCACTTGGGTTCTCTAATTGGGAAACTTCGAGCTTAGCCGAAAGATGGAAAATGAGTCGCCAAGGCAGTTGATCGGTGAGGACCGCATACATTTGAACGACTTTGTCCGTGGTGAAGTCAAATAACGTACGAGTAGCGGTTTCAGGAACCTGGTAGCAATGGAAGATGCATCGAGCGCACCGCTTTGGTTTTTGAGGACCCGTTAGAGTCCCGTGGTAGAGCTAGCCAAGGGAATTGCATTTGTGAGAAGCTTCTCAGTATGGCTTGCTTGAGTTAGTTTTCGTCCATTTTTCTTCTCTTTTTCAACGGTAGGGGTGGGAAAGGTCCTATCAGAATCAGTTTATGTCATAGACTAGGGTAGCATAAAGAAGGTAAAGGGATAGATGGTGATAAATGCGCTATATAATAGCCCTTAGCTCTCCTTACTAGCTTCTTACCCTTAAATAGCTGCTAGCTAGTGTCTAGACCCACAGGTCCGTGATAGCATGCGTCCTCCGATGGCATGCTAAAGGTGAGAATGTATAAAGGCGTAGATGCCTCAGTTGGCTAGATAGGAGGTGAACAAGTCAATGTTCAGTGCAATTTGCTTGCTCTTGGGTCAAATATTCCCGAAAGCCTGCTAGAGCCCCGGCAGAGCTCTTGTGCTGTAGTCCAAAGCACAAGGCTCCGAAGTTGTGTCAATGGGTGGCGTTTATAGCTGCGCAGAGCGTCCCATCCTTGACCTGTCGGCCACGTGGCAGGCGACGAAAACCGATATGAAGATGACTGCTCTTCTAGGCGCATCAACATTGAAAGTGTCGCGATTTCAATTCATTGGTAAACTGGAATTCAGAGCAAGCCGTTGATATGGATAAGTATAGGCGTATGCCGGTTCCCAAAGATGCATATATATGGCCGCATCCGCTTCGAGACGCAGACTCCGAGTTGGGTGTGGATATAGACAAGCAAGCATGGCAAAATGGACATATTTGAGTGAGCTTTGATATATCCTCTCAATGATTCCAAGTAGAAATCCGTCGTCCAAGGTCATACTGTTGGCAGCTTTGCCTTTGCGTGTGCGTGTGTGTGTGTTCTTTGCTCGCTTCGGGCTACGTAATGTATATGTGCAGAATGTGGCAAGCTTGGTCAATTAAGAGTTGGCTGGCCGCCAAATTAGGTAGCTAATAATACCTTTCCTCCCCACTCCTCGCCCTTAACAAAAACGCGACCAATTTTAGTGGCAGGCAGTGTTGGCATCCGTCCCTCGTAGCTCGCGCCACTCATGCCGAAGAAGGGACATGAGAATCTCGTCCCAGAACTTGTCGCCCTTGAAAAGACTCTCTCGCTTTCTGCCTTCCTCTTTAAATCCAACTTTGTTATACAGCTTGCACGCCGACGTGTTCCATTCCAGAATGCTAATCCCAACGCGGTGCAGATTGGCGTACTCAAATGCCCAGTCCAAGGCCCAATTGATTGCTTCAGTCCCATATCCTTGGCCTCGGTGCTCTTTGATTATACCGATGCCCATCTCAGAGTTGCGGTGTTGGGCCATATCCACGTTGAAGGCCGTCAACGTTATTCGTCCTATAGGCTCCAACGTGCCGGGGGTGTTAGTGCCCTCATTTACGGCGTCCGGCTCCTGGATAACTTTGTTGATGACAGCAAAGAGGAGATAATTTCCAAGCTGAGCCAAGATTTTTTCGTGGAATTTGCGTTCCATCGGTCGCTGGAGCTGCGGACAGGCGTTTGCCCATGCGATGGCGTCGGTATGCATTGCCCACAGCAGATCGCTATGCTTGCTGGCGTCAAATGCAGTATATACCAAGCGCTCGGAACGGTGCGGGTCCATGGTAAGAACGAGCATTGCAATTGGAACAAGAGTGGTTGGCTTCGATGAGGTTGTCCGGTTTGTTAACAAACATGGTCGCTGGGATTAGACTTGGATAAAACATCTACCTGCCGTGACATTTCATGTCGTTCGCCGCCCACAACGTAACCGTCTCCGCAGCCGTGGCTTTTACTTGCGCACTGCGCGGTGACGTGTCTTGTCTCGGCCCACGAGCCCGGCATGACGGTCGCACAAGGTTTAGTTGCGCTATCGCACAAAAAAACAAAGATAATGGGGGGCGTCGATCCTGGATGACGCAGATCGTTTTGCACTCAGGCCCTTATCTGTTTATGCCTTGACGAGCCGGGCAAGCCGGCATAACAGTGGCCTCTCGTATATGCCAACATCGCCGAAACGATGACGATTCGGACAATAACAGGGGAGATACAACAGTAGAAGAGGCTGGACAGCGGGGCTGACCGGGACGAACGCGATGAATCTTGAAAATAATGTCACAGGCAGATTCCACACGCTTGATCCTGCCGGTTCGGGCCATCGTTATACAAGCGTGTCTACGATATCAATGTGGCTAGCTAAGTTTCTACGTAGGCCGGCATTTGTTTAAATATAGTTTAACTATTAAAACTTTACTTTAAATAATTCTTTTCTATACTACTGAAACACAATACTTAATAACTTTGAGCTTAACTTATTTCCTTAGAAATAAACTTACTATAGCTTTACTTTAAGCTACTATTATATTATATATGAAATCCAAGTGCGCTGGTTTCGACCACCGAATCGGGCGGGAAACGTCGCCGCCTTTGGTGGGTGTGTGATTGTAGGCACTAATGATGGACCGCTGTTGAATCTGGCCAAACTTGTGACGTGATAACATCAGGATCGCTGCAAGTCGTGTTGTCGCTGCATCGCTCCGTTGGAGAGACTGGGCGCGCTTTTTTTGTCTTTTTACTGCTGATGAGTGTCAAAGTATGCTGTGTTTAGGTGGATGAAAAGCGGCAGTCATACTTTAATTTCTGATGAGGATGAGCAGCGCTTCTGTGCTTCTTGCCTGCGTAAGTCTCGACTTCGGGGAGCATCGCTATCCGACTCAAAAAAAATTAAAAAATTCAACGCACAGACCGGTGATCATGTGTCTGACCAAGCTGTCTCGCCGTTTTGCCAGCCGCAGCAGCGACAACTGAGAGGAGTTCGTTAATGTCAACAACGGAACGAAGTGCTGCAGCAATGCTTCTGCCTCGTGCGCGTTCTCTTTGCCAAGAAGTCATATATCGCCTTTAGCTTGTAGTAGCGGGTTTCTAATCTACGACAGTCACTTTGAAAATTGTCATCGCCAGCTCTCAGCGGACGCTGCTGCGGGGAACTGAGCAGGTCCTTGATGCAAGTCAGTTTCCCACTGTAAAACTGCCTCACGAAGGGATGCTCAGTCTCATACATATATGGCTTAGATTTAAGCCATTGTTATAGTATGCTAAGCTACAACAGGCTCCAGCTCACTGATCGCTCTTTTCTACCGCCGAGAGTTCCTCCTCCATGTTCAGATGAGCATAACTGGCGACAAGTCTTGTCAAGACATGAGAAGCAACAGCCTCCTTGTTTTTAACAACACTTACTGGCCATTGGCTTCGCACAGCTGTCATCATGTTTCGCTGCTCGACTGTTTCGTTTTCTTCTAAATTCGCTACCTCTCTCAACAGTGCAACTTCGGCTGGGCGCATTTGCCCGCGTATGACCCTATACAGTGCCTCAGCTAAATAATGATTTCGACGCTAATCGTACAAGCCTTTCGCCACCAACATAATTGTGGATCGCAAAGTTTCAGTTGTTGGCCCAGGCGTTTGCTCGCTAATCGCCTCGATGCTTTCAGAGCCGGCAAGCATGAGCGGTATAACTATGAAGAGATCCATGGCTTCGAAGCCATGACGGAGGTAGTAGAGCCGAATGAGCGTTTGCAAATGCTTTTTCGCCCTAGCGACGATTTGCCCCGGCGAGAATTCGGGCCCCGTTTCGGCGTCAAGCAGCGGCTCGAAAACAGTGAGAATCAGATGGTAGTAATACAGACTGTCAAAAGACTTGCGTTAATAAAGTTCATCAGATAGCAAAATAAGCTCATTTATAAAGCAGCAAGGTTCACCTCTTCGTTTCCAAATGTACATCTAACAACAAGAACTTACTAAAGTTGCAAGTAACCAGGAAGTTGTAACGATGGCTTAAAACT
>JARJRE010000001.1:0-40415 GCA_030783385.1 Akanthomyces dipterigenus | reverse complement strand
GCTAGTCAGGGCTGCGTGACAGTGGGCCATGACCCTTGTCTTTGGCGGGCACTTTTTTCGCGCCAACCCACTAACAACACTAATGAACGAAAGATGGGCCGATATTCAGACAAAAGGACCCAGCCGGGGTCCACGCCGCGATGAGTCCCCGGGCCCTTGCCATCGTGTGACTGCATTCGTCGGTTGACAGTTGTCAAGCTGGCCAAGGCAAGGCCAGCCGCGGACCCTAAAAGTTGCAGGGCAAATGGGAGAAGCGACTGGGCAGATAGGCAGCATGGAAGAGTACTCATCCTGGCCACGACCAAGTTGCCGCTTTTTCGAGGGGCGTAGCGGCACTTCGGTCCGTATCACGGCCTCCGCCTTCCAACTGGCCTGCCTGTTCCCGAGACTGCTGATGGAGAAGCCACTCGCAAAGACAGATCTAATTCCACGTAGACTTGTGCTGGTAGCGCAGGCTCCCCTAGTGTAAGCCCACACCACACTGGAGTAGTCTGTGGCGAGCCCGAGGGAGCACTGCCGTGCTGCTGCTTCATTTCCCTCTTCGCTGCTTGAACGAGCCAGACACGCCCACTGCTCCTGCGCCCCCCCTCGCGCACAGCACGACTTGGAACAACAAAGGCTTTCTCGTCTCATCATCACGTCTACATTTGTTCGACTCTGCTGGCGCGTGAAATCGGTTCCTTCTCCATGCGCGATGACTTCGAAAAACCCGGTGGACCCGATGCAACTCTTGATCCTGTCACTGCTGGTCACCGGCCTGTTTTGCTATGGTGCCCAGTGTGCACCAGTCTGTACGTGCTTTTTGCTCATTTTCGCAACCTGTTGCCCTGTTTTTTTTTCTTTCCTCTCTGCTTCTTCTTTTTTTCTGGCCTCGAGCTGATTGTGACGGCTAGTTTCAATGGCCGAGCGGGCCCGCATATCCTCGACTTCAGCAGCGCCAATGTCAGGAGTGCCTACACTATTATTTTACACAAAAAATGATGTAAATGGCTTCAGCGAAAAAAGTGTCCTCGGTGTCTCACGCAAATAGTCTTGACTGGGACAATGCCTTGCCAATCTTCACGGTCGACATTGTTATTGCTCCCACAGGGTGGTGTGTGCGTGAACCTGGCGCTGTATCTCATTGGCAACCAAGAGATTGCTCGAATTTTCTTGAGCTTCAAGCTCAACAGCTAGTCTGCTTCATGAGTTGCATTTCAGTTTGTGACATGGTATATTTAGTGCGGCCCATGTCTTTTCTGGCAGTAGAATTCGCCTTTCCGGCTCTCAAGGGAACTTCAGACTCCGTTACAGGAACTCTGCCGCCTTACTCGCAATCACTCTCAATAAAAATGTTCATCTTTATCGAGCAAGTCTCTTAAATAAGCTTTAGAAGCAGGCGATTTGATACCCCCACCAGCTTACAACACTCATTTGACAGGTGTTTATTTTACATGTACCATTTCCTATAGTAGCAACACTCTTATCCTGTCTCTTGCCATGCAAGTTGTCGAACGAGGCACCGCGCTACTTGGCCGTAACAACGCGCCGTGGTGTCGATTCTGCTTTTTTTTCGTACTGCACATCTTTTTGCTGTAATGTTCTTCCACCATGACCGCCATGGCCAGAATTTAGGCATGTATGCCAACCAACGCTGGCAACAGTACCGTCACGCAGCCAATGCTATAGTGGACTGGCAGCTAAAAACAGGCGCGGTCCAGAGGCTGTGAAGGCCCTACGGGTCTGGCCGGCGCGCCTCTTTCATCATCGAGATTGCTCGTTGCCTCGGGCGATGCAACAATTATCCCTCAATCATCCATCTGTTGCATCTTCCTCACTCCTCCCTGTCTAAATCCATCAGGTACGCCTAGCAGCATTTCTTTTTCATCGCCGCCTCTCAACCGACATCTCATCTAGCAAACGTCACTCTTCCGATCTAGATCAAACGCCCATCCACAAGCCGCCAGCTTCCTCTACCCCGCCATACCCCTCCATCAACCGCAACAGAAACCATCGTGTTCCCGCCACGCCATCCCGTCCACCAAAATGCCCGAAGTATGCATCCTCAGTCATCATGAAAAGACCCATCTCCTACCGCCAGACTAATCACCTTGCCGTCGATACAGATCAACACCCTCCTCTTCGACTGCGACAACACGCTCGTACTCTCCGAGGAGCTCGCCTTTGAGGCCTGCGCCGACCTCATCAACCAGATCAACGAGGAGCGCGGCGTCGACCTGCGTTTCAACGGCGAGACGCTCATCAAGGAATTCGTCGGCCAAAACTTTCGCGGCATGCTCACCTCGCTGCAGGAGCGCCACGGCATCCAAATCTCCGACGCCGACATGGAAAAGTACGTCACCAAGGAGGAGGACGCCGTCATTGCCAAGCTGCGCGCCTCCCTCCGGCCCTGCCCGGGCGTCGACGCCCAGCTCGAGCAGCTCGCCGCCTCCCAAAAGTACCTCTTGGCCGTCGTCTCCTCGTCGGCCCTGCGCCGCGTCAAGGCCTCGATTGAAAAGGTCGGCCAGGACAAGTTCTTCCCCGGCGACGTCGTCTTCTCCGCCGCCACGTCGCTGCCCAAGCCCACCAGCAAGCCCGACCCGGCCATCTACCTGCACGCGCTCAAGACGCTCGGCCGCACCGCCGAGCAGAGCGTCGCCATTGAGGACAGCAAGAGCGGCACCCTGAGCGGCACCCGCGCCGGCATCAAGGTCATTGGCTACGTCGGCCCGTATGAGGACGCCCGCAAGCCCGAGATGGAACAGATTCTGACCGAGGCTGGCGCCGTCGTCATTATGCGCGACTGGTCCGAGTTTCCCGCCGCTCTGGACAAGATTGCCAGCGGTGCCGTCTAGGTTACCCGCGTAGACCATGCAGAATACCTTTAGAATACGAGCAGGCATAGCAGCAATTATTTGGAATAAAAGGTTCATACATGGCCATGCCCTGTGTCTATGCTGAACACCTCTTATAACACGAATAGGCATAGCAGCAATTTATTTGATTCAAAGCCATGCTCTGTGTCTATGCATGAACGAACTCGTCGTCAAAGCTTGACGACAGGGTTACAGAGTCATGACGCAAAACTACCTCTTCCAGTCCATCAAAAAGCTATTCACGCTCTGCAGCGTCGCCCGACTCGGGTTCCCACCCGGAAAGGCCGTCATGAACCCACCCAGCCTGCGTCTCACAAGCGTCTTGGTAAAGGTGACCTCTCCTTCGCCACGCAGCGCCCCGGCGTCATCAAACAGGAAGCACGACAGCGCCAGCGCCGTGCCCACCGACAAGTCCCGGCCCGAGTCGCACGAGACAATGATTCTCCTATCCGTCGCCGCGTCTTCCGCAGCCGCGCGCATGTATTGTCGCGCAAAGGCGCAAATCGCAGGCAGGGCGAGCCGCAGATTGCGGCTGCCGGCTTTGCCCTGTCCGAGACCGACCTGCATCCACCGCGGGCCTTGGATCCACGACTCGCGCGGCGACGGCGACGGGCGCAGCTGTATGTGGCACTCTCTGCCGTCCTCTCCCTCGGGAGGCGTCGTGACCGCGGATGAAGGACACACGTAGAGGCCAGCCGCCAGACGCACGTACGCTTCACGGCCCATCGTCGTCGTCGTCGTCGTCTGCTGCGCCTGCTCCTCCTCGACCAACGTGCGGATGAGCGGCGGGAGCTCCGCCTCGGGCGTCTCCAGCAGCACGGCCGCATTGTTCCAAAACACCGTCGGCGTGAGCCCGTGCGCCCAGTTTTCCGTATCGTCGCCCGCGCCTTGAATGTACCCGCCCTCGCCCGTCTCGCTGCCGACGACGCGACGGCTCGCCGTGCAGCAAATCACCGGCCTGCAGTCGTCAAAGATTTTCCTCCCACCACTGACACTACTCATTCGCTCCTCCTCCTCTGGGAGCGCAGAGTCTTGCGTGATCCAGAGCGGCCGGAGCGGCTTGCTCAGACCGCGCGGGAGCTCCAGCGCGAGCGCCTCGAGCGACGCCGCAAAGCCCGGCAGCAGGGCCGCGATTTGCGCGTGCGTCGACGGCGGCGCCGACGGCGGCAGGAAGAGTCGCTGGGAGAGCGGGTGGCGCGGCAGCAGCACGCGGTTGAGCACGGCGCACCACACGGGGATGGTGGTGGACAGGGCGTCGGGCATGCGCTTCCCGCGCCGCGTCGAGTCGACAATGATGACGCTAGCGAGCAAAATTAGACCATGTCAGTCTACATGGTACAGGCGCAACATACCCGTCGTGCTTCTCGGCCAGCTCGACAATGTGCAGGTTGAGCCGCCGCGTGCTAAACTTCCACGCCCGCTCGTGGCCGTCGGTGCTCTTAAAGTAGGCGCTGCCGCATTTGGCCTCGGGCATAACGTACCAGCTCCCGCAGCGCTCATTCGCAATCAGCGGTCTCGTTGACGCGTTGCCGTCCGTGGCCGAGCAGCCATTCGTGGCATCGCTGGGCGGCGGGCCGCCAAAGGCGCGGGCCGCTCGTGCGACAAAGGCAGCGTCCGACTGGATCGAGCGCAGGCGGTTGTGTATGGTCAGCGTCGTGCGCTTCAGCCCGGACAGGAGCGCCGACATGGACATTTGCTGGTCGTGGGAGAAGAGAATGTCCGAGTGGTGGATGCCCGCCGGGCGCGCACCAGGGACTGCCTCCGGCTCCGAGTCCTGCGACGTCATGTCTGGGTAGGAAATGGGCTGAAGCAGGACAGCGCTGGAGTTGCTTCTTATTGCTAGTACATGGCTTCTTTCTGAGCATATAATAAAGTGTTCCGTCTTGAATTGTTGTTGTTATTTGCTAACTGATTAATGAGACAAAAGTGGTGTTGAAAAGTCGAGTTTGACTGTGCGAGTCTGCCCCACCTCGATCGCGAACATGAGGGCTTACACTTGAACAACTTCAGTCTGCAAGCCTTGGTTTGTATGCAATTAAAAGTATCATGAAATTGATTTGATTCCAGTCTGGACAATTTACAAGGTGCAAAGTTAACTCCAAAGTGCCGGAACCTAGTCATTCAACGCCTTAGACTAGCTTCCACACACCATTCTCGACAGCGATGCCAATCTCGCGGCCTTCGTCAATGCTCCTGCGCCCAGCGTGTAGAATCGCCGTCGTGGCAATCGTGTTACGCAGTGTTGGCAGGCCCTTGGCATCGAGATCAGCAGGCTTCAGACGGCCCTCGTTGACCGCGCGGCAACCATCCACAAATTTCTCGATGGAAATGTAGCCGTAGCCCGTCTGGCCGTTAAAGTTGCCATCCTCGTCGGGGGCGTAGCGCATGTAAAACGGGTTGAACCACTGCAGCTGGCCGGCCTTGTCGTCGGCCACGTCGTAGCCGCGGTGGGCCTGGTCGACGCGAATCTCGCCGTCGGCGGCGAGGTAGTGAAAGTACTGGTTGGTGTGGACGCCGGCGCGTTCGGGGGCTGTCCAGGACGACGTGTAGACGCCCACAGCGCGCTTGCTGGGGTCGTCCTTCTTCGCCCAGGCGACGAGCACGGAGATGGTGTCCTCAGTCTCTTGGGCGCAGCCGCGGGCGACGGCGACGCCCTTGGAGGACGAGGCCGACACCTTGACGGGTATGTAGCGGTCCTGGACCATGGAGTCGCAAATGTCGACGTGGTGGCTGTTGAGGTAGTAGGAAATGTCCGACTCGCGGCCGGCCCAGGACTTGAACGTGTCGAGCTGGTACTTGGGCTGCGACATGTACGAGTACCAGTAGTTGAAATCACCAAGCGTCTTGGCTTTGAAGCGGGCGTCCGAGTAGGCCGGATCAAAGCGCTTGTGGTGCTCGATGAAGACGTAGACGCCCTTTTCCTCGGCGCGCTGGATGAGCTCCTGGTGGTGCTCGAGGAGCTTGACGGCGGGCTTGGTGATGAGCACGTGGATGCTGCGCTCGATGGCGTACAGGGCAATGGGAAAGTGCGTCGGGTCGGGGGTGAAGATGGTGATGGCGTCGCCGGGCTTGAGGCCATCGATGGCGGCTTTGTATGCGTCGGGGTCTTTTTGGTCATTGGCGGGGAAGGAGTCAAACGAGGTGTCGAGGCCATTGTAGACTTGGGTAATGTTTTTCTCAAGGTGCTCGCCTGTATCAGTTAGAAAAGGACTGTATAAGATGGCACATGGAGAGTCAGAGAAGTCATACGTATGGCGGGAAACTTGGTGCCGTTGACGCCTACCATGCCGAGCTTCTCGACCTTGCCCCGGCGACGCAGGTCAAAGAGGGTAAGGCCAACAACACCGACCTTCTTGTCCGAGGCTGAGCCACCGGTGCCGACAAAGCCAGTGGTGTACTCGCCGGTACCAATCATCAAGACGTTGATGGGAGCTGCCATGGCGAATGTTGTTGCGGGGGAGAAGCTGTACACTTGGGTATCTCTGGGTACTTGATTTCACTCTGTGTAGAAGCAACGCAGCGCAAAGACGAGATGAGAATACAAGGCAAAAGAATTGAGAAGAAAAGGCATAGGCCCTGCAGAGAAGGCCGGGGTTTTGAGCAAACGCGGATGATCAAGCTTCAAACGGCGAATGCGCTGGAGCTATGGCGATGGCGGCCGGCAATTGGAGGGACAATATTCTCCGGCCCACTGTGAGAAGTAGGGGTCCTGGGGCTGCGATGTTTGGTAGGCGTGGAAGATGGCGCAACTCGGCGAGAATTGCCGGTTTGAGATTTCTCTGTGCTGGCTAGCGGCGACAAAATGCGCATAGAATTGTGCAGCGAGAAGCCTTTGCTGGACACATGGTCGCTCAACTGGTCGATTACCCCTCCCCCGCCAACAACCCCGCACTAACAAAGGTGAGGCCCAGCCACGATGCGCAAACAGAATGAGCTAAGCCTATGCGCAGAAATGCAAAGTTGATTAAATTGTTGTCGAACTGCGAGGCAAGTTAGCCAAGCACAAAAAAAGCCCATCACTCGCTCTTCTCTCAGAGTCGCAGCTTTCTCTTCGCAACTGACGGCGGTATCCCATGCAGTGACCTACCTGCAGCACATGCAGCACAGCCTTATGCATGTTACAAGTATAACGTAATTCACAAGGCCTCATATAGGCAGCCATCAAGATTCTGCCCGCAGTATGAGTACCGTTCGGGCGTCTGTTGTTTCGATTGTCCCGACGGCTCTAGGCTGCCAGGCCCGTTGTATAGCAGGGGTTCACCAAAACTCACCAGGGCGCCGTAGAGCAGGCACAGCAAGGAGTCTATATTGGCAGAATTATTTCTTGGTAATGCGTGTAACTCTAGATAGATAGGTGATCCTGAGCTTGGGTTGCTGTATACAAATTTCACTTCTCCAAAAAGAATTCGCAAGGTTTACAAACTGACAAGGCTGCTCAGCACGTGCGCAACAAGCGCAAGCTGCAGTGGTGGTGTGCGTCGATAAGCTTCATTATTCTCCCCACGCTCGGTTTCGGTATTGGACTGGGGGTCTGAAGATTGATAGATAAATGCCAGGAGCTGTGGCATGGCCAATAATCGTCCTCGCTGGTCACTTCGATGGTTGTCACAATCACCCTAAAAAGAGCATAACCGCGTGTCACCTCTTACCAAAGAAACGAAGCACAGATGTTAAGATCATTCTCAAGTTAACGGTAAATGTATAAGCGCTTTGCTTGACAATTATAATTCGTAATACATCAAGTATAATACTCTTGTACAAGGAATCATACCATGATTGTAATGCCTCGGACAGGTGGTGCTTCTAAGTGGTTAGCCAACAGGGCACTCTTTGGCTAACAAGATCGCTTCAAACTGCCTTTCTATAAGTGGAATAATCGCCATTTCGCGCAGAGGACAATCATTTCCAGCCGTCGTTGCCTAGGAATTGCGTAGACAAAGGAGCACAGTTTGATAGAATAAGACATGTTTTCTGTCCCAAAAAGCTGCATTGTCCATAGATATTCCAGTTGTTTTCCTGCCTCGCAGCGCGCAGCCTAGCTCACCACTGCCCATCGCCCGTCCGGTCCCCGGCTTCAATCCCGGGATCGGGACCAGCCCCACCACCGGCTCCCATGCGGAGCTTCCCCGATCACAAAAGCCTCACATTGTTTCTTCTTCTTTGCGAACCCCCCTCACCTACATGTACGATCGGTTTCCGTCTAGCCTTATCACATACCTCACATCATGGCTGCACAACGCCGTCCGCTACCGTGCATCATTTACGCCCCGACCATGACCTGATCGGATCCCGAGACCGAGGACCTCGACATCCCCACCATTGGAAGACACGCACAGCGGCTCATCCGTGACGGCCTCGTCGGCCTCGTCGGCCTTGTCGTCATGGGTTCCAATGGCGAGGCCGTCCACTGCACGCGCAACGAACAGCTCGCCGTTGCAAAGGCCACCCGCGAGGCCCTCGACGGGTCCGGCTTCACCACCACGCCCATCATCCTCGGGGCCGTGTCGGGCATCGACATGGATAGCGGCCTGCTCGTGCGCCTCGCGCGGCACCCCAGCATTGTCGGCACCAAGTTTACCTGCGGCAACACGGGCAAGCTGACGCGCGTGGCGCTGGCGACGCCCGACAAGACGCCTGCCGCCGGGCGAGTGTCAGGCTCCATGGCGTTTGGCGGCATATGCGACTTTGCGACGCAGACACTGCAGAGCGGCAGCAGCGGCATCATTGCGGGCGGCGCCAACGTCATGCCCAAGGTCTGCGTGCGCGTGTGGAGCTTGTACGTTGAGGGGAAGCGGGACGAGGCCGAGGCGCTGCAAAGGATTCTGAGCAAGGGCACTGGCCGCTCACACAGGCGGCCATTGCGGGCACCAAGCAGGCCATGCAGAGCTATTTTGCATATGGCGGGTATCCGCGACGGCCGCTGAAGCGACTCGACGAGGCCCGTGTCAAGGCGATTGAGGAGGGGATCCGTGTAGTGATGGAGGTGGAAACGAGTCTGTGAATGCCCGTAATTGAGACCGCATGCAGATTATAGTTACTGTCCATGTTTCGATTTTGAGAGACTCATGTCTTGAAAAACAGGCATTGGCAGCAAAAAGATTGATTGGAATGCAATAGAGCTCCGAGACATCCCCATCCTCTTCAGTCGACATTGGCTGCATGTGGGGAAGCTCTGCAGAAGCGCGAACCGGGCGCAAACTGTACATTCATGTACAGGCAGCCGGCTGGCAAACTGTCACTCCTTTCAGCCAAATTTCGAAGGGAATCACGGAAGATGCGAAAGAAAGCTATATACCATTGCTAGGTCTCTTTTCGACACCTGTACTAGTGCTGGCAGCAGAAAGGGGCGGGCTAGGTTACAGATGCATACCTTGTTGCTATTCCCAGCCAAGTGTGCCTCGGTTGATGACAGGACGTTGATGCAGATTTCTCATACAGTGCGCCATTGTCCTTGTCTGCTACGTACTGGCAAAGGCAAAGAAGCTTAAACAGCCTATGGCCCAGTATCACGACCATGTGTATTGGGAATCCGGGGTAAGAAACAATAAAGGGCCGGGAGCAAAAGACATACTGCCGGGATTGTGAACCAGGTAGGTCTCGGCAATTCATTATGTCTGGTTCGCCATTGGATGCAGTTTCCATACCCCGGTCCGAGGCCTGCATGGGTACGAGCACAAGCTAGCCGTGCTTCATAGTCACCATGCGTTGGCATGCTTCAGGTCATGAAAAGACATGCATTGAGAGCACATATGTAGGTAGCAGGCGGCTTGGCATCTAAACAACACTACTACTAGCAGCAAGCATCGGGCGACAACGTGGGGTGAAGAAGATCCAGAAGCCCGTGCACATGCGACAGTGAAACTAGTCAAAGAGCTAAACGTTCAGCTGCTACTCCGTAATAGGGTTCGCTCTACGATAAACACTGTCGGCCGGTACAAGTACCCTGCATAGCGTTTTTAGCTCTAGCACCTGTTTGGCAAATTTCGCCGCCGGTGCAAAAGGTCCTTATGAGGGTGTCCTCGTTTCCGGGCACCAGCTAGTCTATATATACCAAGATATTAGTGACGGCTGCCGCTAGATGCAACCACATGTGTCAATCGCGGTGACGAATGCCGGTAGGGGTCATTACATGTGTTTAAGAAGGTCAATGCAACTACGCTATCATGGCTGGAGACTAGCTGAAAGCTGGGGTCGTCCATATAAAGGACTCAGACCTTACATTCCATTCACTTACTGATAGACATGCGTCCGCCTACCACTACATCCAACACGGCCACTTCGAACTCGCATCTTCGGGAATTTTAGTGTGCCACCGTCCGGAACGCAGCAGCACGAGGTTCCCTCTCGATTCAACAAATCAGCAGACGGGACTTTCACGGCTCATTGTGTGGATTTGCTTCCCGAAACGTCTCCAAAATGCTCATTCATCAATACTTGCGTGGTATTTCCTCATTACCATGCCCTCTCTTTCTTTTGCTGGCATCAATCCTGCTTGCCTCCGCAGCTGTAAATGCTTCTGATGCTCCGGGCTGGGTTCCGTTCGACCATGCGCAGTTCGACAACAGCACCGCCCTCGATGAAAAGGGAGATGTGCAGCTCTTTTGGAAACTCGGCGAGGAGTACTCTACATACGGCTTTGCCTCGCGATCAAAAGGTTATCTGGCTCTCGGTTTCGGTGAAACCGGTGCCATGACCGGCGCCGATATTGCCGTCGGCCGCACGGACGAGAATGGAAAATTTGTCTTGGAGAACCGCCATGCCGGCGGTTTCTCTACGCCCAAGCTTTCCAAAGACCAAGGCAACAACATTCGCTTAAAGCAAGGCAATCAGACGGATGACGCGACATGGTTCATTTTCGAAAAGAAGAATTTGGCCGACTGCCTGCAAGAGCAAGCAAACGTCCACATTGATTCTTGGCAGTGGCTCATTTACGCTTTTTCCAACGACAATGCTTTCCAAAAGCACCAGCCCGGTCACAACGGCAAGCAGTACGTCAAGCTTGGTACTGGTAGGACGACTTTTCGCAACGAGGTTTTCGCCTTGCCCGATACCCAGAATGTCACTTTTACTCAGCCGGAAATCACCATTCCCAAGGATGAGACGACGTACTGCTACACTCTGCACAAGCTACCCGAAGGCAAGAAGAATTTCATTCTTGCTGAAGCGCCGGGGCACATGTCCAGTCCCCTGATTCATCACGTGGTCATGTATTCTTGTTATGACCTTTCCGACAAGGTCAAGTCCATGGTTGGCCAGGAACCCATCTGCGACTTCAAGAACTTCAAGAACCCATGCACATCTTTCGTGGCTGGATGGGCTCCAGGCATGTCTGGCAGAACGCTCGAGCCGGGTTACGGCAAGCCCTTTGGCTCCGACAGCTTCGAGTACGTCATGTTTGAAACCCACTACAACAATCCCGATGGACTGGAAGGCGAAAAGGGCAGCGCCGAGTTTACCTTTACATACAATGACAAGCAGGTCGACACAGAAGTTGGAACAATGACGCTGGGCGACCTGCAGCTGAGCGGGCTGGTCCTCGAACCTGGCAAGAAGATCGTGTCGCATTCCACAGTGTGCTCGCCCGAGTGCACCAAGAAGTGGCCGGCCAAGGGCCTCACGGCCATTGCCGTCGTCCACCACATGCACTTTCGCGGTCGCAACTCGCGCGTGCAAGTCATCCGAGACGGCACGGAGCTGCCTCCCCTCTCGACTCTTCAGGATTACGAGTACAACTACCAGTACGCCAAGAGTCTCAACGAGGTCCAGCTGCTGCCTGGCGACCGGCTCATCACGACTTGCGATTATGATACATCGCAAGACACCCAGCCGGTCAAGGGCGGCCTGGCCAGCAAAAACGAAATGTGCTTTGCCTGGATCGAGTACTATCCTGCCAACAACATCTTGACCTGCACCCAGGTCAACCTGGGCAAGGGAGCCAACACGACGGTGGGAGCTTGCTTCGAGGCTGGCAACTCAACTCCCGACTTGTCCTCGCCGTCGTTTCTCACGGCGCCTTACCAGCAGCTTGCTGCTGCTGGGAATAGCTGCGATGTTTCCACGAGTACAGTCAGCGAGGATAGAAAATCCGACACCAGTGCTTCCCCGGCGGCCTCGACAACTGAATCAGGGGCCGGGGCAATTTTGAGCCCACAGTGTTCCCTCTATCCTGCCGTTCTCATTACCTCACTGATGGTATTCATGGCGTTTCCAGAGATGTGGGGTTTCTAATGGGTTGTTGGGATGAATGCCTGCGTCATGAGCCGCCCGCTTCTTGACCATGTGTATATATGGCGCGACTTGGGGAAGAAATTATACTTGGTAGTGATTTATTTATTTGTTGATGTGAGCTGAGGTACCAATTTAAGCGTTCTATTCTTGCTCGTGTATATAATACAGACATTATCAACATGCTAGCCGCAGACCACTGCTAGTTACTCGTTATTGCTGTCCTGGCACACCTGGAATAGATGCGGCTACTCTAATGATGGCTCTGTTAGACCACCAGAAACTAATGTTGTTGATATGAAGAGCCGAAAAGGCGTTTACGCTAAGATTTCATCTTGATGGGTGGTCAGTCGCTCTGCAGTTTCATTGTCACCTATTTCCAGGATATATGCTAACTATCTACGAGCAGCAGTCTCATGGAGAACAATTTGTCTTTTCTGAAAAAATGTAGAAAATAAATCCAGTAAAAGAAAACAAGGACAATGATGGAACAATTATATTCACAAAATGGTACCGGGTAGGCGACGGCCTCGAGCGAGTATCAGTGGAGCCTATCGATAAGCGCCGATCCAGAAAAAAATCAGAGACGACCCATTGCAACCGCAGCATCGCCAGCTTGTTCGAGGCAGAAACACCAGCAGTCGACATTTTCCTTGCCGACTGTCCCAGCATCCCAAGCAGACGTTCATCACCCAGAATCCGCCAGAATGGGTCGGGAACTGCAAAAGAAGAAGCGTCGCGCTGGCCGCATGCCGGTCCGCCAGCCAAACAAGACGAAAAAGATTCTCAACCCGCGGGGCAACAATGTCATTGCCGACAACTGGTACCTTCTTTTCTTCTTCTTCTTCTTCTTCGCACCCCTTCAGCAGCCTCCGCAGCCCTCGCAAACTAACCAGCCAATTCGAAACAGGGACAAGAAAGCCACGCTGTCGCAAAACTACCGCCGTCTCGGCCTCGTGTCCCGCCTGCGCGCTCCCACCGGCGGCGTCGAGGGCCGCCTCGACGCCTCCTCCATCACCGCGCTCCAGGCCGCCCACTCGGCCGCCGACGCCGCATCCTCCTCCGCCTCCAAACCCAACCCCTTTGCGATTGACAGCACCGAAAAGGCCATCGTCTCCGAAGCCAAGGTCGAGCGCGACGCCTCGGGCAAAATCATCCGCGTCATCCACCCCGGCGGCGACAACCCACTCAACGACCCCCTCCACCACCTCGACGAGGAGGAAGAGGAAGAAGAGGTCGTCACCGAGCTCGACGACGGCCGCTACACGAAAAACAAGCGAGCCAAGGAAGAGCACCAGGAGTGGGGCGGCATCGTCGACGCCCACGACGACGGCATGACGGACGTGGTGCGCGAGCTCGTCGAGCAGGCCCGCAACCCGGCGCCGAAGCGGGCGCGGCACCTGAGCGAGAGGGAGACGGAATGGCTGCAGAAGCTCGTGGCCAGGCACGGCGACGACACGCGCGCCATGGCGCGGGATGCCAGGCTCAACCCGATGCAGCAGACGGCGGCCGACATTGCGCGCAGGCTCAAGAAGCTGAATGGTTGAGTTCTGGGCGTGGACAAAAAATCTAATCATGACGGCAGAGATGGAAAGTGTTTGTGCATCAAACCATCTTTCGGGCATCTTGTCAAAAAGCAGGCGTTTACAGGGATTACTTGGGCTTACTCATATCATTTCTGCATTTGGGATTTCATGAAACAATTCAGTCTTTTGAAAATACATGGTCAAGATGAGAAAATGTCATTTACTTTGCATCATTTTGTATTTTGAGATGCAAAAGTTCAGTGTCTAATCCTATTCCAAAAAGCTGCGGTTGGTCTGCCCGGAGATGGTGTCTCCTAGGTGCCAACCAAGCAATACCTGTCCCATCACACCATGATGCTTGAACCGACCAAAGATCTGCCTCATCCCGTGAAACGCCGCTCAAAGTGCAATGCTCCTGTACCGTTCCGTTGTACCAAATGTTTGAATGCCATGCATAATAGCCGCCGCTTGCTGTACCAACAAGAATTAGCAGCTCTAGACCCCCTACAGATCATTACCGGGCTGCACGGTCATAGGGAGCCTGGGGAAATTGAGCCGGAGCGTCGTCGACAACAGGAGGGCGGTACGGCATAGGCGTGGGTGCCGTCGGAGGCGGGGAGACAGCGCCGGGACCTGGGCGATAATCCGTCTCGCTGTCGAAAAATGCACCGGCATTGCTGCGTGGGGGCAAGGCGCCGTAGCGATTCGGGTCCTCGTCATCGTAGTGTCCACCGCTGTAGGGATTGGGGTTGCTACCATATCGGCTGCCGTAGCTGCCGGCCGCCGCGTTGGTGTGGCCGTCGTGGTCATGGTCGTCCATGTGGACGCGCTCATATGCCTCGTCGCCGTGAGGCGCCATGGAAAAGGCCTCCTTGTCGGGGTCAATATCGTTGCTACCGCCACGGATCTTGCGGTTGCTGTAGCCAGGTAGGCTGCCGTGGAAGTTGTAGTAGGTCATGGTGTAGCCGCTAATAAAGGTGCTGCAGCCAAAGAGGAGGCTTGGGGCTTGTTAGCGCATATGCTTGTGAATGGGGTGTAGAGATGAAATGTACGTGATGATGACACCGAGAGCGACTACGCCTTTGCTGATGCTGCAGCGATTGCCGCATAGGCCGGATGTGTTGTAGGCGGCCTGGGTCGCAAAGGCGGAGAGCCAGAGTATGATGCCGAACAGGTCGACGGCGAACATGGCGTGCACGTTGGCAAATCGAAGAGTGCGGTTGAATCGGGGTGTCATGATTAGATATACCCATATGGGAATGGAAATGAAGAACTGTTGCGGTTGCTGTCAGAAGACGTTATTTCAGCTGCGGGATGGACTATGGCTTACGGCGGCAAACGTCCAGCCATTGTTTCCGACAACCTTGGAGCCCTTGCCGGTGAAGACGACAATCTCAAGCACCCAGAGTACAAAAGCCAGTACAATCTGCGTAATATGGAGGCCGAGCTTGATGGGCGGTACGCGATCGGGATCAAACTCAATCATGGTGGTGGTAAATTGGCAGCTAGTGGTGTCAACAATGGGCGGGTAGGCGATAAAGTTTCCGATGCAGCGTGCGTCTGCTGAGCGTTGGCGCGAATAAGCAAGTGTTGAAGAGGCGTTGTCGAGATGTTGCCGCTACAATATCTTCTTGTCTGTCGTCGTGGGATTAGAGGTTCGTTCCGGATCGGCGCTAATCGAGGTGAAGCGTCGTGGGAGTCGTCGAGCCGCTAAGAGGGTATAATGGAGTGATTAAAAATAATGATAGCTGCAGTGTGAGGAAGAGAGATGAGCGAGAGCAAGAATCGAAAATGGCTGGGCGACGAGGAATAAGAAGGCAAGGATGCGGGAGAGAGGGAAGAAAGAAAAAGACAAACAGGGCAAGGGCAGAAAAGAAGCCTGGACGACTTGCGTGTCAGCCAAGGCAGTTGGCTGTGCGACAAGGCGGACCCTGTGCTGTCGCAGCTCGCTATAAAAAGCAGCGGGAAGAAAGTCGTTGCTGGGCCACGCGATCTGTGAGGCTCCACTCGAGCCACTGCAACGCAGGCCGGCTTTGCTGGTGCTGGCACAGAGTACAGTGGATGTGAGCAGCCACGCGGGTTACAAAGAAAGCCGGCGGTTGAGCATCTTCCTATATCACTGCCAACACATTCAAAGATAATCTACAGCCATCATAGTACAGCCACAAAGATAAGATGCTAGGAACGACTATTCTAGTGGCCTTATATTATTCTTATATTTTCTTCTATATTTATATACCTACCTCTGACCGAATACTAATACGTTGCGCTGATGAGCTGTTCGTGGTAGAGGTGGGCGGCCGCCGGCTTTTTTTGGTGCCCTGTAGGCAGCCAATCGGCAGCGTGTGCTTACTGACAGACGGGCTGCCAAGGCTGCTAAATGGGGACAGTTACAGTAATGATGGAATCTCGTCACTGCTTGTTGCTTGTCTGTTTCGTCACAAGTGCCTGAAAGAAATATTTACAAAAAAGCTAATTGTAGGCACCGAGCTCAGAAAAGTAATTTGCGATTTCCAAACCACTCTACGAGGTACGGAACAAAGCCCTTTCGGAAATCGGTCACACCCAACCGCCGTCTTTTTTACTCTGATGATGCTTGTCAAATCACCCCACATCATGCTCAGCCACGGCTCGCACACAGCCACGACCACTGCGCCTTATTATGTGACGCTGCTCGCCACGTATCGGGCGATCTACCGAGGATGCTGATGAAATCTACCATTTGTTGCTTTGATGAGATGAGTGCTTGGGGAAATGTTGCTGCGTCGCACGGATTTTGCTTTCTTTGTCTTTTGGTACTTTTTCTTCTTTGAAAAAGCAACATTATACAATGTAGTGCTGTAGTCTCTATCTGGCTGGACAGCATGACCCACTCGTTGCGATTGCGCATCGACAACATCATCAGACGTCGAAAACATCAAAATAAAATAGAGTCTACATCAGCTGGAATCATGTAAGTAGGAGCTCATATCACGTCATCAGCCGCAATTCACAGAATCTGCTTGCGGATTCAAGGATGACGCAACGCGAGCGAGTATCCCTTTGACTGCCGAGAAGGAGCAAGCAGGTCACTAGTAGAGATTTTAGCCAATTAAATAGCAGTGGATTATAGGGTACTTAATTTTCTATAGTAAACCTACTATGATAGAAGTACTAGTAGTTTAGTAAGGTATAAATAGCTATATTATATATATTATAACCGCGGTGCGTTTTTATTAGTGCCTTCTTGTTAGGATTGTGATCCTAAAGAGCCTTCCTCTAGCCTTATACGCGCACCTTACTAGCCCTAAAGCCCTAATAAGTGAGGTATATAGAGGATTTAGCTTAGTCGATATGATTATGCTATATAATAGGTGTAGTATTATCACTAGCTTGAAACTTCTTGCGTGTATTACCGTCCTTATATAGGCTTTAATAAGGTTATCTATAAGCCTCTATTACCACTTAGCCTACTATTAAATTAAGCCCTAGGTAGGCTTGTGGAATCGCTGTAGTAGATAGCTGTTAATAAGAGAGGTCTATAGTAGGAATTTCCACGCTATAGTACGCTAATTTCCCTTATGAACTTAGTGGTTAAAGCCTTTAGTGGCCCTAAGCTAGTTACTAATATCTATAGCGCCTATTTTATCGTTATATTAGGCGGCAATAGATAGTACATTAAGAATCTTTATAGGCTTATTACTAAAAATAAGCCTAACTAGCTATAATCTTTCTATTATTAATATTAGCTAGCACTAGAGGCGCTATTTAAATTAGTATTAAGAATATATAATTAAGAGTATTAGTATAAGTGTTAAGGTACCGTAGGGCACTATAGGGTAGGCCTAATAAGGCAGGACGAGATTAAGGGCATCTTAGGTTATATATAGAGGTAGCCACTATATAGCGGCGAGCTACTAATAAGCTAGTAGGGAGGAGGTAGTAATAATTCTATTATTATTACCTAACCCTAGGATTATTAAGTGACTTAAGCTCTCTAACTTAGGCACCTTATACTACTAAATATGTGTATATACATGGTTATAGGAAGGGAAGGTGAGAATGAGCTATATTGCTAAGCTCCTGAGTTACTCACGCCTTGGGGAGAAGGCTAGTATGATAGGAGTTATGGACCTGATAGATATAATGGACGCTATAGATGTTTTGGACATCGCAAGCCTTATTATCCTGCGCGTATGGATTAATGAGAACTTAAGCAGGAAAGCTCGTTGGTTATTTAGGTCTGTTAGGATCCTCCCTGCTCTTGAGCGTTTAATATAAACAATAAAAACCGGGTATGCCTGCGTCGCATTTATAGATCGCTCTCGCGTCCCTCTTTCGCGGATTGCATCCATCGTCGCTGATTTGAGGACGTCTTGCACGAGTTGAGCCACACTAACGTTTCCCATCTACTGCTACGTTGAGTTCGAGTCGGAAGAATCGTCCCGCAGTTTGCGGAATCGCGTCTCAATATCGTCAAGGAAGCTATCGGCAGTCTCGCCATCCCCAACGTACAGTGTGACCGTGCCGATCTGCTCACGAGCCTGCTCTACGGCTCCGCTTTGGCGAAAGGTGGTAGCGGAGGATGAGCCCCTGAAGCTGAAGCGTTCGGTGATGCTGTTCTCGGGTAGGAGATGAAGAACGTGGATCACGGAACCAGACTTGCCAAGGACAAGGAGCGCAGAGGGAATGGTGGGGCGCGTGGAAGCGTTCATTAGATAAGAAAGCATGATTATAGGAATTCTGGATGGTTGAATGAAGCTTTTGGCCGAGGTCACGGAGGATTCTTTTATGTTTTAAAAACACTAGGTACACTATCATCAATCACGTGCTACTTGGCAGCTACACTCGTTTACCACCTTACATGCCCTGCACTACCGCGCGTCACCTTGCTCTCCATGGTCTCACCTCTAGGCTTTCGAGTATAGCAGAACCACTAGGCGTTCTGTGAACTGAGTAAGTTCAGTCAAGTGTAGTCTGGTAAAGAACTATAGCCCCAGTGCTGTTGCCCAGTGCTGGCATGCATAGAATCTGTGATTAGCAATTACAGCGAGGCACATGCATAAGGCTACACTGAATTTAGATGCATGATGCCACTTCCCTGCTATTCTTAGTACGACAGGTGCCAGGCGTGCCAGGAACGGGCCTCAACGCTCAGTACTGATGCGCCAAGATCACCATAGCTAGGACAGTAAATTGCCTTGCTGGTGCAAATCCATCGCCCATGTCTTGTTGGATCTGCTCGTATTGCCATGCCGATCTTCAAGGGTCCAATGCTATCAACTTTAAGTGCATGTTTATTTTTAGCAAATCTCTCAGCACTTTATCGCGCTCATGTAGACCAATGCGTATGTTTAGCTGTGGAATGCCGACATCCAGAGCGGGCAAGATTGTGCTGACGGGCTCGACGTAGATGGGCTTGCAGCCGAATTTGCAACGATGCACACACAACAGAGCAGACCCGAGGTGAGATTTGTCCGAGGATATGGTCTCCACGCAGCCATCTAGCCGAATGCAAATGCTTCTGTGCAGTGCCAAGTGCGTATACCGATTGATAAACACGCGCCAGCAAACACGAAGCAAATCATGTTTAGTTTGCCAAGCTGAAGAAAAAAAAATTGCCTGCATCACCCACCAGGGAAGGATGATTTGCGGGTGAGACAATATGACGGCCATGGTGGGAGCGCCGGCGTGCCCACTCAACTCAGCCAAACTCTTGGCGCCTGTCGGCTCTCGCTCGGTAGCGGAGCGGAAGCCGGGCGCTGGACAAGACTCAACACAGGCATCGGGCTGGCTGGGAATGGCGGTGCCAATTGCGTCAGAAGAGAAGAAGAGTAAAAGAAAGAGGAAGAGGGACAATGCCAACAAGTCTATCGGGATGTCTTGACCGGCACGAGCGATGCCAGCGCGCAGACGACTTGAGGCTGTTCGGGCATGATGCAGCGCCTGCCGGCAAGGGTTGGAACAGCACAGCGCAGGATCAGCGGTGCGAGCGAACAGGGCTGGGATGGAGGGGGACGGCGAGTGGGTCAGGCGGCACGGAAGGCTGAGAGAACTTCAGACAAGACTGCAGCCAAGACGGGGCAGACGATTTTTGATGCTAATTGCGTATGAATGGTTCGACACTACCTTGCCCAAGCAGATGGGCGTAGTAAATGCAGCTGTCTCGCTTGTTGAAATGCGCTGCCTGCTGAATTCAACCAACAGCGGTGTAATATATACTGTGCGGATACCTCAAGGTACCTCTACAAAGGCATGAGATGCCAGGTACCTCTGACAGGCCCGCCCGCTATAGCACCACCCGTTGCCCACTAAACTTGCTTTTCGCATCCACCAAGTTAAGCATTGCCCCAGCCAGCCTTGCCCGCCATTCCCAATCCAGTATGCACAATGTCGAGCCTGCACCTCTGCTTACCCGATTCAACCTCTTCGGCGCGACGCCCGTCCAGTTCTTTTCTCAATATGCCGTCCTCTTTCGATGGCCCTCGTGTTGCTGCTCAACCACCATCCACTAGCCTCCAACTGATACCAGCAGGCCCCATCTCCGGCCGCATATCCGCACACGCAGGACCCTTTTTCTCTCGGCGTCGCAGTCCCTTGCCTCGCCAGCTCAATCCCACCCCTGCCACACCCGTCACCGTCACATTGTCAAATGCCCTTTTCGTTCCTACCCGCCGTTGGTTGACAAAACCATGACGCTGTGGCTGGGGCTTATATCGGCTCCTCGGTGATTTGCATCGCGGGATAAGCATGGATATATAGCTTGCTGCTTACCCTCACTCACCACCCCCAGACAAGCACCCTCTAATCATTCTCTCATAACCATAATTCTCGCTTCAAATCTTCATTACTCTACGGATTTCGACCTCCACCTGCTGCATTACCACTTGCACATCACATCCAAAGCCAACAACCATGAAGTTCACCGCCATGACCGCGCTGGGCCTCGCCTCAGTCGCCGCCGCCGGCATCCTCGACGATTCCACCGAGGAGCTCAAGCTCGACATGGACGACGTCCCCATGTCCTGCAAGACCATCTGCCAGCCCGTCGCCACCCTCTCCAAGCAGTGCGACGTCGACCTCGGCCTCGGCAAGGGCAAGGACGAGGACCTCCTTCACAACCAGTGCGTCTGCACCAACAACAGCTTCAAGGTCGGCCAGATTGCCGCCGAGTGCGCCGACTGCATGCACCAGCACGTCAAGGCCAAGCGCAGCCTCGGCGACCACAACGACGACGACGACATTGACTCGGACGACGTCAAGGGTGCGTATTCTTGATCGACTTGCAGATTGGCTTGACGGGAGATGCTAACACGCTCCCACAGATATTGACCGCCTCGTCTCGGGCTGCGGCTTCACATCGACGCACTACAACCCGACCATGGCCGCGGCCGTTGCCACCATTACCGTCGACGCCACGGCGCCCTCGCACAAGGACCAGCTCACCACCACCATCAAGGGCACGCACAATGCCGCGGCCCCCACGGCCATTCCCGGCTACATGTACGCGGGCGCTGCCGCTGCTGCCGCCGCTGCTATGCTATGAATTCCTTTTCAGCAAAGAAATGGACTGGGAAGATGATCTGCCAAGACCTACCAAAAAGTTTGTTTTGGTGCAGGCTCAAGATGGGCACCCTGGGCCGGCTTATGTGAGATGTACATGTAATTGGAGTAATCGGTTTACAAGATAGCGTTGCATTTTACATGGGTTTGGATGCAAGTTTTAGAATATTAATTTATTTCTACATGAATAATGAAATGTACCTATTCAGATGAGAAGCGAAAGGTGCGTGCATTTAACCATGGCGGAAAGTGTTTGAAATCGGGTTCGGCGGGAGGCGAAATCTCACCCCGCAAGCCACATACATACCTGAGGGCCACAACTACGCACGATTCAATTAGGGACGACACGCACATTAGCAATTGGTGAACGAATTCCATTAACGAGCTCAAAATACGCCATCTAGCTAGTACTTGCTACAAACGCACACAGTCACAAGAACAAACACGCAGACCAAAAAAACAAGAATTACCCCGAAAAGTCCTGCTCCCAACTGCGACGTCGCCGGTGCCGACGGTGCCGAATCACGTCCTGAAGAGTCAATGCCGTGGACAGCTCAAACGTCCACCTGAGCTCCTTTCTCCCGCACAGGAGCTTGAGCAGCTTGCGGCGGATCACGGTCCGTCGTCGTGCCGGGCGGTACCCGCCGCCCGAGTTGACCAGAGAGGACCGATCCGTCTTGTGCGCATGGGCGCGCCTCACGGCCTCGCGGCTGGGTGGTAATGCATCAGTCTCGGTAGGTGGGAGCGCGGGCTTCTTGGTTACCTCGCGGCCGGAAACGAGCTCTGGATTGGTCCTGTCGGCAGGAGAGCGCTTCTTTGCCCCTGAGCGGCCGGAAACGTGCTGCTGCTGCGATGGTGCTGCTGAGCTGTTGGAAGCGATGCCGGGTGGTGCTGTCGTGATCTGCGCGGGGGACGCCTCCTCTGCGGTGAGCAGGTTGAGCCACGCCTCGTTGAGGAGATCGAGCCGCTCGGCGGCCAAGTCTTCGAACCACTCGGCGGCAAAGTCTTGCAGCCATCTGGCAGCATAGTCCTGGAGGTATTCCGCGGCAAAGTCCTGAAGCCATTCGGGGGTGGACGCTTCGTGCCATGGAGCGGCAGCGTCGTTGAGCCGCTCGGCGGCGAAAGAGTCGTCGAGCAGCTGCTCCGAGGTCAGTCGCAGCGTGCGCGCGATTTTGAGCGAGGCGTAGAGGATGCCGAAGCTGCAGAGCGCAATGAGCATCAGTGACAGGGCAATGACAGAGTCGCGTAGAGGGGTCATTCTGTGGTACGCCATGGTGTGAGATGACTGGTGATGCTGGGTTTGTGGGATGGATAGGACGAGGCGGCGTGAGGGCTGTTCTTATACATGAGGTGAACGGCGCGTGCGGCCAGTAAAGATTTCTTTCAGTCTCCCTGAGTAAATTACAAACAGCCCAGAATTTCGAATTCAATGAACATTTCACAGTGTTTGTCATGATGCGCGCAGCAGCAGTCACCGGCGGCTTGTAGCCAGCATGCGGTGTTTGTGTTGGCACTTGGAGACTCAATTCTTGCCATGGTCTCATTGTAGACAAGATGTTGCGAGAAAAATTCTGAAAGCTTGAACTGACGCTCAATATGTTACTGATTAGGGTATAGGGAAAATTAATCAACGTCCGACATCATCCATCCGTAGCTGCAGCCCTCCTCAGTCACACTGTACAAGACTCCACAGCCAAACAAGCAGCAACGGAACCAGCGCCAGCAACAACAACCAAAGCTCAACAGTGAAGCTGCTCCTCAGCCATTGCTTCCATCTCGTGAGCCCGCTGGGTCGATGGGCGCACTTGTCCGTGCCAAAGACCAGACATCCCAGCCCCGGTCTTGACTCACACTCAAAGTGCATCCGCCGGCGTCTCATCAGGAGCCTGCGCGCGCACGCAAACATTAGCAACTGTCCCTTTCCTTGTCCCCGATGAGTAGTTTTGATGGGGCAAGTGCCTGAAGAAGGAAAAAAAACGTACGAGACGCTGCCGCGACAGAATCGCAAATCGCTGCCCAGGTCGCAGCGGTGGCTGTTGGGGCACTCGAGGTGCAGACGGCGGCGCTCCAGCAGCCACGCCACCTTGAGCTGGATGTCGGTGCGCACCAGGCTGCGAAAGTGCCGGCTGGTGTGCTTGAGCGAGAGGGCGTCGGGGTAGATGAGGTGCTGCGCGATGGCGAGGTGCAGCTCGGGGGGGAGTGACATGATGCCCACGGCGGCGGCTGCCTCTGCCGTGTCGCACGTCGGCCGCGGCTTCGGTGTCGGGGCGGGGCCGGCGGCCAGCGGCAGCTCAGTGGTAGTGATGGACTTCATAACGATGCGATGCAATACAGAATCAAAGAGACAAAAAAAAGTCGAAAAGAAGTGTATGAGATAGAGAGAAGAGAGATGATTATATTTTCAAGTTTTTTTTTCACGTCAAGCTAACAAAAACCAACGGCCGTTTGAAAAGTGTCTTTTGTTTGCTGGAATTTGCTGCCTATGGCCGCTTGCGACTCCACTGGCCCGCGCCCATCGGGCTGTGCCGTCAGGCAGCTGAATTGTCCTTGCTACGACAGTGCATAGGGCAACTATGGCGGCCATGACGGCGGCGGCGCTTTACTTGGCCTGGAAAGGCGGCAGTGAGACGGCCTCAGGGTCTAGTTCAGGCACAATATGGGCGCTAGCAAAAGAAGGCGTCGGTGGCTGTAGAAGCTGGGAAAACAAGGCGTGTGGAAGACTGGGACAAAGGGCGAAAATAAATACACGCATCTATATAAATACTTATATATTGCATGCGAGTAGGTACAGATTTGACATTCTGTAATAACAATAAATTGAGCTCTTCTCCGAATCAGCACGTCTAGTTGATCAATCACTGCTTTGTCGGAGTTGTGGCTGTTCTTGTCTCATTCGCCACGGCGCCAGCCACGGACAATGTCGAATGTATAATTGCGCCACAGCTACTCAATAGCTGAGGTCACGTGTTATTTCCTTTTTTTTTCGTTCTTCTTTATATTAAGAATCTTGGTGACTTGCTAATTTTATATAGCAAAAAAGAAGTGGTCGACTGCAGGGCGTGTGCGAATGCTTACCTGCCCTGGGCAGCGCAAGGTCAAGTGCAGGAAGAAAGCAGTGGCGCGTCTGAGACCCGGGCCCTGTAGCAAGGAGAAGTAAAAAGAAAATAGGGAAAGAAGTGATTGCGAGAGCACAATAGTGAAGCAATTATTAAGAATGGAGTGCTTTGCCATGCTGAAGATCGTCGTCACGCTACTCATACCACAGCTCGCGTCGGGCCTATTGCAAAGGGCACAGAGCCCATGCATAGTAGTCGGCATTGGATCACTGTCAGTAACACGCAGCCATCATTCCGCAAGTTTGATTCCCAAACTTCCGGTACTGATATCCTTCTGCGTGTGTAGGCGCGCCAGCCAGAGTAAAGCGGAAAATGCAAAGAGGGATGTGGTACACCGGGCTGTGATGGGATGTGGTGTAATACTGGATGTAGCCCAGGCGGGCGACCTTGGTATTTTTGCAAATTCGACATTTGTCGGTACAGTAATTGAATATGGACATGGAATATAAATTAAAGTATAGTATCGTGGAGTCAAAGCCTCGCCTGCGTAGAGGACTCGACAGATGATGATGTGTTCTGCCGCAACCAATGCTCATCACAAATCAGCACGAGCCGACTTGGCCAAGCTCAGCGTTGCCCGAGGCCTTTCAGGAAAATCACCTGTTGTACAGTGTCTTCCTCTCGTTGCGTGAATCAAAAGTTTTGTGACAGAGGGTGTCCCCTAGCCAGCATATTGTGTGCTGGTACTTCCCCCAAGCTTCGCAATGCTGGGCTGCTGTCGCCACAGACGAGTAAACACTGCACCCAGCATCTGTCAGTCAACGCATCACACCAAAATGCAGAATCACGAGACTTACCGCTCCCAGCCGGCCGTGACTGGCTCGCATCCAAACTCGCCTTTGACTCCATCCACAGCCGCGCCATCCAGCACGCGACCAGCAGGTCCAGGTCCTTGGCCGGCAGCGCCTCGTGCATGCTGAGCCGCGGCGGCGGCGCCGCCTCGCCCTCGTCCACCGTCCCGTCCCCGCGCCTCTTTGGGCGCGTCTCCAGCGCGACGATGAGCCCGTCGTCGTCTGTCCACACGACGCCGTCGAATTTCGCGAGCCGGTCGCGCAGGGAGACCTGCACGGCAAAGTGCCCCCGAGCCGTGCATGCCGTCCAGCCGGCGAGGCTCCCGGCCAGGGTCACGGCGCGGTAGCTCTCGTCCCGGCGGCTGGTGGACCGGCCTTCAATCGACACGCGCGCGCCGAGGTCTCGGAGGGAGAAGGCCCGCTTCTTGCTAAAGTCGTAGAGGTGGCGGCGCCGTTGGCTGGGCTTCTTCCCCGGCTGCGCGGTGCTGCTGGTGGTGGAGCGGCTGCCGACCTTGGTGATGCTGTAGGTGTGCGCCATGGCCTCGCAGGGCGGGCTGCTGAGCTCGTAGAGGACGCATTCTGGGTTTTCGGAGGCGACGATGCTGCGCCCGTGCAGCACGAGGGTTTGCAGATGGCGGCTGTCGCGGTGCTTGCCGGACACCACTTGGTCGTAGCTGGGAAGGGCCCGCGGAGCCATGGTGTGTGAGGTGTGAGGTGGGAGAGGTTGGTGCAGCAGCTTCCGCGTAGCACGGTATCAAAACTTGGGCATGCGAGAGTGGCGTGCGGCCCTTGCCATTGTTCTTTATATGTGCATTGTGTAGAAATGCAGACTCCTGTTCGTGACTCGGGCACTGTCGGTAGTGGCGCAGCAGCAAGGCTCAGTATACGGGTGGCACATTAGGGTGCTTGGCGGCGATCGCATCGATGCAAACAGCGACTCATGCAAGCCTCCACTACAGAGATTAGAAAAGTTTCCAGTACAACAGCCATGTGCTAACTCTGTACTTTTTTCAATCATAAATAGTTTACTTATTGTCCAGGGGCAATTCTTTCATTTCCATGAAAATGCCGGACCAAGTACTCCACAAGACTTGTCAACAAGACTGCAGCGCCGAGCCAGGTGCATGTAAATCTAATTTACCTCTACGCTGCCGAGTTAAACTAAACCAACCAGTTCCAGGTCCAGGTCGCTCCTCAAGCAATCTCCCTGCATAACAGCCTCTCCATCCATGATGTCATGCAAATAACACGGTCCGACGATGCTGTGCAAATCTGCTTCCAGCGTAGTCAGACTCTCCGAATACCTTCGCAACACAAACGGAACCGCCGATCCTAGCAACACCCAAATTTCATCGCCAACAAGCACAGTGTCCGGTCCTATTCCTACATCTGCAGCCGCTGTGAGAAAAAAGGCCCTTTTCCGCGTGGCGCCCGCAAAAGAGGCCCAAATCTGCCTCTCTGCAGGCTCTGCGGCTGCCAGACGCGCTTCAAAGTCTTCTTCCGTACCCGAGCCGTGCAGCGGACTCTTCAGCAGCGCGACATCTGCGGCCGTGGCCCGCCTGTACGGCATCCTGTCGCCAAAGGAGCTCGGCGACTTCAAAGGAGTGATGAAGTCGCCCCTGATTGTTCTCAGAAAGGCGTCTTCCAGCGCCGACTGGGCGACACTGGTGGCCTGCCTGGCCGTGACGGCATGGGCATACCAGCTACGCATGGTCTGCAGGACCGTGGCCCGACGCTGATGCGCCGCCGACACTGACCCAATCTGCACGCCCCAGACACCCAGGATGTCGTCGCCGTACGTCACCGGCTGCACTCGCGTCGGTCCAGTCGCGGAAAAGAACATTTGCCACAAGAGGCTCTCTTCCAAGTCGGCGTCGCAGTCATCGCCGCCGGCCCAGTCCGGCGCCCAGGAGGGGAGTTTTGAGTTGTTTGCCCAGCTCGACCCGACGGTGAAGAGACTCAGGTCCTGCATGCTCGACACGATGTTGAGCGCAACGCTTTTGAATAAAGCCTCGGTGCTGAGGGAGTAGTCAATCGCGACGCGCTCGCCAGGTAGCCACTGGCCGACTATGCCGACAAATGCAAACACCTTGTCTCTTGGATCGGTGGACTTTCTGCGGCGGTACAAGGTGAGGAGGTCGAGAAGGGTGGACGGCGACGCCACGCCCAGTCGGTAGTGAGCCCTGGTCGACCCCAGCGGCCGGATGAGCGTAAACGCCGCATTCAGAGCATCGTGGATGCCGTGGGGAGGCGCAAAGTAGGCATTCGAGCAGCACTCGGTAGTAATGTGATTTTTGTATTGCTCCGCGGCCTGGATTATAGAGTCGAGGTGACTGGTCGTGCCACCGCAGAGCACAGTGGCGTGCCTGGCGACGACTGTTTCTTGAACGGTCCATGCCCGTCCCCAATATTCATTTCGCAAGAGGAGCATTAAAGCAGATAGGGCGTCGGGATGCGAGGGAGCTTGACTCGAGGCAGCGCTGGTTAGCAGCGGCGCAAATGTCTGGATACTGCTGGGATGCCTGTGCTCTCGCAGCTGGCCCAAGGTGGCAAAGGCCTCTGATATCGCGGCATCGGAATCCTCCTGAAAAGACTTGAACTCTCCCAGCCAAACAATGACATCTTGTGCTTGTGCGTATATGTCTCTCATCCTGCTCACTTGGTGGTTGCGCTCCGGGATGTCGTCTTGGTTAATGCACAGCGCATCGACCCACAGCATCCTCGGCTCCCCAGTCGGCCTCCGCAGCCTGCGCAGCGCAAAATACAGGTTCTCAGTGACGTTGCTGATCTGATTATGGATATGGACGCTGTATCTATCTGCTGGGGAGCCCCAGGTATATGACAGCGCTTCATATGTCGGGTCAGCGGCCAAAGAGACCACATGTAGCTCGCAGCACACTTGATCGGAGGAGCTACCCGGGAATAGCGAAAGAAGTCGAATCTCATCAATATTCTGATTCAGAGGGCTGTAGATGTATGATCCGCGGGACTCCATAGTCTCTGGGCAGTGAATTCCAGCATGCGCATTGGTATCAGCGCGACAAGGCAATGGTAAAATTCAGTCCGCGTAGCACAGTTACCATGCAGGAGGCAGCCGCATGCACATCACATGACAGGGGGGCTGCGGTTAACACGTCACAGAATTGAGTCGCTCATGAGTCAAGTTAGTTTTGATCGTTGGGCAGCGAGCCACTCGACATTTCGGGCAGTCGATTGATAGCGGCGATGGTGTGCAAGTGTGTGCCACGACCTGGCTTGTAATGGGGAGGGGAGTATTTCGTCTTGCCGTTAGTATTCGCTGTGATGCACCAGGTGCTTCGAGCGGGGAGCGGCAGAAACAATTGGAAATATCATGCAACCTATTGCCATCCATACTTTGTGTATTGTAGCAAATAAGAGCAATTCAAGTAATAAAGCAGCATGCCTTCAACTCGGCGCCATTACTAGTCGAAGTGTCGTGTGGCGACTGAGCGTCCTTCTAGAACATGCGGGGTCGTCCATTGGCTGACATGGGTCTCTGACAAGTTGATCCGGGGAACCGGGGAAGGCGGACGATGCGACTCGCATGCGACACGGAAGAAACAGACATGTGGCCGCAGGTGAGTTACCCCGAGGCAGCCGCAACGGCCAAAGACCCATCTCCCTGGCCCATTGAAGCGAAGAGTGCGGTATTTATGCCACGACGGATGCAATTGGCAGAAGAATAGTGGCCCAATTGCACCCATTCCCTACACAGCGCCCAGAGACTGAGAAAATAGCGCTCTTTGAGTAGTCAGACAACACATGTACAGTGAGCCGCGCGCTGCACCAGCCTCGGCCTCACCAGTACCTAGTTAGTTAGATTGAGCGTTTTTTCCTCTTAGTCTGCCCATTGAGCCGTGTAAGTGGGCTCGACTCGACACGGCCAACGGCAACGTCGGGATGACGTCTACACTGTTGTTTAGGTTGGGACCAACCAGCTCTGCCTTGGCCTTGACCAAATCCATCCAAATAAACGTTATCTTGGCCAATTTGTCCCGCAGAGGATCCGCCATTACGTCCAATTATCTAGATGCGTCTGGGCAGCAGCACAGCTTCCTCACCTCTTCCCCACAGGATTATTCTCCTGCGTCAAGCCACTCATGACGCCCCGAGAATAAGCTTCCAGCCTGATTCGTCCCCCCCCCCCGCCCTCGGCTGTCCGTCCTCGTCTCCTCTCATCCGTGTCTCATTTTTCTTCTTACCCTACTCTTAATCCGCTTAATCTTGTTTATTTCGTATGTAGGATATGAATTGACCCCTCACGCGACCACCACCACCGCCATGTACACCCACGAAGCCACCCTCACCCAGACGCCGCTCCACGTCCTCGGCCTCGTCCTGCGGGAGCTCGACAGCCTGCACTCGCTCGGCGCCGCCATCCTCGCGCACCCGGTCCTGCACGCCGCCTTCACCGAGGACCCGGCGCGCATCACGCGCGACATTCTCGACGCGCAGATGAGCCCGGCCACGGCACGCCTGGCCTACGCCGCGCACGCCGCCCGCCGCGTGGATCGCGCCTCGACGGCCGCCGTCAAGGCCTTTGCCGACGCCTGGCTCGTCCCGCTCGACGACGACGCCGCTGCCGCCGCTGAAGCCGGCAGCGAGGGTGGACCCTTGGGCATCTGGCCGTGGGGCCTCTCGCTCGCCGACGTCGTCTCCATGAGCAAGACGCACGGCATCGTCGAGGACCTGACGCGGCGCCTCGTCGACGCCGCGCTGCCCCGGTGCGCGGCGCTCTTTGGCAGCCGCCGGCACGACTGCGCCCGCGCGACGCCGGCCGAGGTCGCGCGGATCCACCGCATGCTCTACGGCTTCGAGATGTACTGCGGCTTGCTGTTTCGCGACGCGGCCGACTGCGCGGCCGACCTGAGCTGGCGCACCGAGGTCAACTTTCAGCTGAGCGCGGCGCTGTACCCTGACAATGTCGTCAAGGCGAATCATCAGCTGGCGTGCATTCACGACTTTCTGGAGAATATTGTGCTGCAAGGTGAGCATGGGACCGTGGGGGGTGGTGAGATGCGGATGAGACGCTGACTGAGATGGTGATGTAGCGTTTAAGCAAGTGGCCATGTACGATGTCGGTTGGGGCGCACACGAGGTCGACTACTTATCCACGGGCAGTGCAAACGAGCACGTCCAGGCCTATGTGAGTCAATTATTAATCGCTCTTACCTACGATATAATCTAATGAATGCTCCCCCCCCCCCAGCTATCACTCGGTCTAGAGTATATATATAAGCTCGCCCAGGCCAACACGCCCCTCCCACCCGACGCCGGCCCCGACGCGCAGCTGCAGCGCTTCCGCACCCTGCGGCGCATGCTCCTCACGCACCGCTACGCGTCCACGAGCGCGCTGCCGCCCAAGACGGCCTACATGCTCGCCAGAGAGCTCAACGCCCACAGCCGCGCCCACCTCGCCAAGACGGGCGCCGCCGAGCGCCAGCACGCCTGCCACCTGTGGGACGAGCCCGCCGGCCCGCCCTCGGCCGGCGACGTCGAGATGCGGTGCTTGGTCGTCGGTCGCTGGGCCGCCGAGGGGCAGGCGCGCGATCGGGAGGTCGAGGAGATGCTGCGCCCGGCCATGAAGAGGTCGTGGGCGCGGCGCAGGGGCATGTATTCGCAAGGGTATAGGGGTTTCTACATGGAGCATGTCTAGAGGCGCATTTACAGAACACGTTTACGGCACGGTCTTTGACGGTTCATGGCTATGGTCATGGTTTTGATTAGACAGTAGGTTGGGTCATTTCAGGCGTTCAGTCATCCTAGGAGTTGGACTATCATTTCATTTTTATTAGAAATATGGATTTTGGCATGGGTAGCACACAGGCAGCATCTTCTTTCGATACAGCAAGCATATAATCATTCCGCGACATACCGTCAAATTCTTTCCTATAAGCAATTTTTTATTTACCGGACTCTATAGAAGATTCATCCACAGCCCTGATGCCGTGGCTTCGATAGCCGGCGTTTACAGGTCTTCCGGCTGTCAAAAGGTAGGACGTGTCGAAACCTTGTGTTCCTGTTGGGCGTGACATCATCCACAACGCAGCGATTACTTGCGAACCGCCGCAGCAGGCACCTCTTCCTCGAGAGGCAGAATGTTGGGCAGAGGACCAAAGGGCGTGATGGAGAATGGGTTGATCTGGGTGTGGCTGCGGGTGTAGTGCCACTTGATGTGCTCAAACTGCGTAGTGTCCTTAAACGCGGGCAGCTTCCAGTAGAGGTTACGCATCCACTGGTGGGTCGCTGGGTAGCCGGAGCGAATGTCGCGAATGTTGCACTTAAAGTGCTGCACGTAGACGGTATCGAAGCGGATGAGTGTGACATAGCTGTATGTGTGTGAGCTCAATGACTAGAATGGAGCGCGGGGGCAGCGCGGGTTGCGTAGGTGGGTGCTTGATGGGCCTTACAGTCTAATGTCGACCTCGGTCAGAGTTTGGCCAAAGTAGTACGGTCCTTCCTTTTGGCCCTGAAGATGCTTCTCGACGCGGTCGAGCGCCTCAAACAGGGCGACGACATTGCGCTCATAGGCTTCCGCTGTGGTGGCGAAGCCCGACTTGTAGACGCCGTTGTTGATGAGGTCATACTGCCACTTGTGGGCGTCTTCAATGTCGTTGCGGAGGGCCTCGGGGTAAAGATCGATGCCGCGTTGTTCTTGATCCAGCAAGTCGTCAAACTACTTTTGTTAGCAATTGCCTCTGCTGCCAATGTTGTCTCCATTGCCCTCTCCTTTTCTCTTCTTTAAAAAAATCAAGGGTAAAACGTACCTCGGATCCAAGAATGCGCAAGATTTCGCTGCTTTCATTATTCACAATTTGCTTCGTCTTCTTGTCGTACAGGACTGGCACCGTGAAGCGGCCCACAAAGTCCTTGTCCGACTCGTAGTACACCTGGCGCAAGTGTGTAAACGCCTCGTGACCCTCGATAGGGTCCGGGATGACATTCTCGCCGGGCTCCTTCTCATCCTTGGTGACGAAGCGCCAGCCGCCCTCGCCGAGATGCCAGTGGACGACAGAGAAGGTGATGAACTTGTCGAGGCCCTTGAGCTGGCGGGCGATGAGCGTGCGGTGGGCCTACAAGTGTCAGTAGGGGTTGCGACAGAGACCAAGACAGGCAATCATACCCATGGGCAGGCGTAAGAGACAAAGAGATGGTAGCGGTCCTTCTCAGGAGGGTACTTGGCCCCGGTGTCGCGGGAAATGTGGTCGCGGAACGAGCTGACCTGGCGCTTGAACTCGCCCGACTTGTCGTTGTGACTGACCCAGTCGGTGATTTTGGCAGGAGTGGACTGACGAGTAATGATTAGCTCGACAATGTGATGAAGGGGAGGTCTGGGAACCGTCAGGGGCCTACCATCTTTACTGCGCGTGTGGAAAAAGGTGCTGCGCTTGAGGGAGTTCGCAATTGAGGGGTAGCTGGGAGCTGTGATGACCCCGCGCTATGGTGACGGAATTGAGTAGACCTGGGAGCGGCAAGCTTGGTGAATGCAAGGTAGACGATGCTTTGATGTGCGAGCGTTGGGCGGCTGAGCTGCGCAGCGTTCATTGACAGCTTTTTATCTTGTGGTGACTGTGCTTCGAGTCCAAAGTTTTATCTTTCGAGAGATTCTCAGCCCGTATAAGTAGTCAACCCGTCGTTGGCGAAAGCCTAATAGCTTGACGGCCATTAGTGGTAGCTGACCATATCCTGACCTAATCAGAGCGCACCTGGGTGGTGGTGCCAGATGAAGGGAAAAGGCCGCTAAGCTGCTAAAAGCCATTGTTTTTAGACCGCTGACAAAATAGATGAATATTTCTACTTAATATTGCAGCGACACTATGATCCACTCTCTCATCGCTAATCTGGATCATTTGCTCCGTCCCTACGCTGATTAATTAGCTGCAAAACGGGTCCAGTGTACGTACCATTCCGCTGGGTACTATTTTCTCTCGGCAGTTACCGTCCATCCTTTGGACTAGTTTCAACGGTCTCTGCATGCCCAACAAGATGGAACTCCCTTGCCACCGGCCGGTGATAGTTGGCAGCTCTGAAGCCACGAGGCCTAACTACTCTCTCTTGAGTCATGCACCCTAAGCCTCAGGCACCCCTCTGGTCCGTTTGCCACCCAATCAACTCAACCAGGGCTCCTCCCCACGGCACGCCCCGCGCAAAAGTAGGCGCTGTTCCCAACGGCAAGGAATGACCTCGTCAACCATGGCCGTCCGACCGGCAAAAATCGTGTCGGAGGCTATGCGCGAGCGCGAAACCTTCAGGTTCGTCTTTCCCAGCACCGGATTCCTGGGACCGCGCATTGAGCTAAAACCCAGCTAGATACGACTCGTCTCTTCTCACCGATTTCCACCATCTGAGCGATGGAGCCGTCTTGCCCAGCTCTGAGCTCGCCAACGCAAGCGACGCCATTCTGTCTGCTCTTGCGCAGCTCGGTGCCTACCAGACCAAGACCGACCGGGCCTTCATCTCTCTCTTCGACTCGACCCATCAGTACATCATTGCCGAGACAGTGTCGTCTATGCGTATAGCCCCGGGCCTGCCCAGCGACGCTTCTGCGTTCCCTCTTGCGCTGCGCGGCAATGCGATTCCCCGTCACCAGGGTACATGCGATCACGTCCTATATCTGACCGCGGCTGGCACTGAAGACGCCTCAGAGCTTCCACTGTCTTTTGTGCCCAATCTGGTGGTAGATTCCCGGTTTTCTTCTCGACCGTACTGCCAATTTGGTGATGGAGGTCAGTTCTATGCCGGCGTGCCTATACGCACGAGAAGAGGTATCAACATCGGCGCATTCTGTGTCATGAGCCAAACCACACCTGTAGGGTGGGATGACCAGTGCCCGCGCTACCTCAGGGACATTTCTCGTGCTATCATGGAACACCTCGAAAACAAGAGATCCAAACTCACTTCTCGAATGAATGAGCGCATGAACAGGGGTCTGGGCTCCTTCATTGAAGGCAAAGGTACCCTTGCGGGGTGGCAGACTGGGTCCAACACGGAGGCCTTCTTGGATGATGACAGACTGGAGGAGCGTCTCAGTACTGAACAACATCACATGGAGCGAGATCAGCAGGAAGCCAACAATAGGGAGGACTTGAATGCAAGTGCCAAGGGCCAGTCGTTAGAGACTGGCAGCGAAGCAATATCCGCCAAGAGCCAAAACCCCGTCATTGAAATCGATCACCCCAGCGTCTCACGCGAACATGATACAACACATCCAGCCAAACCGGACAGCAAGAGGCAACGCAGCCGCACCAAACAGCGCAAACCAGATGAGGATGGGCCAAGCCAGGTATTTTCCAGAGCCGCCAACATTCTCCGAGAAGCTTTTGAAGTAGAGGGTAGCGTGTTTGTGGATGTCACCATTGGAGCTTACGCGCTCTCACCAGACGTAGACGCTTCCCCAGCCGATGAAGACGATACTACCGGACACTTATCTTCCACAAGTGGCAGTGATGATCAAACACCCCCACTCCCGGAAGCGCCAGACGTCATGTCCGATATTCTTGGCTTCTCCACGGCGGACACTTCTAGCATCAATGCTGCCCAATTGGCCAACGACGTTGGAAAACTTCCGAATCGCTTCATCGCCAAGCTGCTTCGGCGATACCCAAACGGCAAAATTTTCAACTTTGATGCCATCGGGGACCGGCAGCCAAGCGACTCGTCTGAAGACGAGGGCAGGCCAGCAGGTCAGCACACTACCGTCACGTCTCTTCACAGTGGAGAGACTGGAAACAAGGACGACCCGCAACAGTTGTCGAAAAATCGGCGTCCTGGCCGCTTCAGTCGACAGCGAGAGGGAGTGCATATTCATAGAGCTTTCCCAGGTGCGCGCAGTGTCGCTTTCTTCCCTATGCGGAATTCCAAAAGGGACCGTTGGTTCGCAGGCGGCTTTGTATACACGCTCGTACCTACTCGGGTCTTTTCAATCGAGGTAGAACTCAGTTTCCTCCGAGCATTTGAGAGGGTCATCACGGCTGAGCTCCTTAGCCTTGAGCAAGTTCAAGTCGACAGGGCAAAGTCGGACGCCCTCGGCTCGCTTTCCCATGAGTTGCGATCGCCTCTTCATGGCGTCATCCTCGGCACCGAACTCCTCAACGACACTGAGCTGAGCGGCTTTCAGGGAAATACCACACATATGATAGAGACTTGCTGTCGCACGCTTCTCGATACTATTGATCACATGCTGGACTATTCAAAGGTCAACAATTTTGCCTCCAAAAACAGACCAACTCCATCTACCTCCGTAGACAAGCGGCCAGGACTACGCCAAAAACCAAAGTCCAATCAGTTTGGTAAGAAGCTGCATATAACTGCTGGGCTCGATAGCATTATTGAAGAAGTCGCCCAGAGCGTTTTTGCGGGCTTCAACTTTCAGCACATGTCTATCAGGCAGCTCTCAAAGCATGCAACGTCCGGTTTTAGTGACACCGCGGCGCACAATCAGCTCGACTTTACACAGGCCATGGAGCAGTTGAGCCCAACTCTGGGGAGCATGGCTGGTCAAATGTTTCAACTTGGTCGCGTATCAGTGTACCTTTGCATTGACCCAAACTGCAACTGGATGTTTGATATGCAGCCTGGAGCTATACGCCGAATATTTATGAACTTGTTTGGCAATTCTCTAAAATACACGCAGCGTGGCTCTATTCGAGTGTCGCTAACTCAGGAGCCACACCCTTCAAGTAAGGCTGCAAACGAGCAGCTTGTCACACTTACAGTGCAAGACACCGGCAAGGGGATGAGCAAAGAATACATGCAGCACCGGCTCTTCATGCCATTCTCACAAGAAGACGAATTGACACCCGGCACAGGCTTGGGCTTGAGTCTCGTCAAGACAATTGTATCGCAGCTGTGCGGCCGCATCCATGTAAGAAGCCAGATTGGTGTGGGCATAACCGTCGTTGTGACGTTGCCGCTTGAGCAGGCATCACAGAGCCCGAATACGCTAAGCAACCTGCCCGAAGAAGACAAGATATTTGAAGAACAGCGCCGTGAGCTAAAGGGGCTGCGTATTCGCATATATGGTTTTGATGAACCGGAAGCAGGCGGCGAGGAGCAAGCCATTGTCGAGAGCATCTGCCGAGATTGGTTGAAGCTAGAGGTTGTTTCGGATCAAGGAAGCTCTCCAGACATTGTGCTGCGGTCAGCCAGTGCGCTACCCGAGACCTTTGAGCAGACTGCAGACCTTGCTAGGACGCCAAACGTGGTCGTTTGCAAGGATGCCTTGACAGCATACCAACGACTTCGAACATACGATAACGCTGGCCAGGGAGGCATTTTTGAGTTTATTTCGCAACCGTATGTCACCGCCGTGTCTGTTTCCCGCGCTGCACTACTGAGCGACGCGTTTTCGTGTCTTGGTGCAACAACGATAGCTAATTCCCGTGAATGCAGAATCGGGCCGCGCACTTTTGCAAAGTCGTTGCTTCTCGCCTATAAAAGATGGATGGGTTTATCGAGTATCATGCCGCCACCACGGCCAGCGGGACCGAGTCGAGCGCACAGTACCTTGTCATCAAATCTCATATTACCACCGCGACCGTCAGGACCAAGTCGAGCACACAGCACACACGCTCCTACTCAACTGCTAATGGCTAGTCAAGGTGAGGTCTCGCAGCCGCTGATGAGCCCGGGTGCCCCGGCGGTGGCTTATGCACCTCGAGTCGACGACACTGCAGCTGTACAGGAGCTGGCTGAAGCCGCACCGCCACCAACACCTTTAGAGCTTGACAATGTTGAAAGCGAGCCGGAGAGTAAAATCCTGCTCGTGGACGACAACCACATTAATCTCAAGATTCTTGCGGCCTTTATGGGCAAGCTCGGTCGAGCGTACGAGATGGTGGTCAATGGCAAGGAAGCAGTCGATGCGTACACGGCGCAGCCAGACCAGTACGACGCAATCCTCATGGACATTTCCATGCCCGTCATGGACGGCCTAGAAGCGACGCGGCGGATCCGCGCGTTTGAGCACCGGAGCAAGTGCCGCCGCATGGTGGCGGTGCTGGCGCTGACGGGGCTCGCGTCCGACAGCATCCACAAGGAGGCGTCGGACAGCGGCGTCGACATGTTTCTGACGAAGCCGGTGCGGCTCAAGACTCTGAGCGAGGCGCTGCAGTCTATCAATGTGCTCGGTTCATGATGGGGTAGGTAAGGGGAAAGGGAGAAGTTTCTTCGATTGCTGTACATGTACATTTGAAATTCGCGGCGTTAGGGGATCAGCACTCATCCTGTTTTTCTTTTTTGGAGTCTAGAAGTGGCAGTTGGATATGCTACATATATACGCGCAAGGTGATGTCTAGATGAGGTAGGAGTTGTTATTACAATTGGATAGATCCAGCTAGGACAGCTGTCCAAAAATGCAACTAAGAAATACACAAGTATAGTGATGATGAAGTCAAAAGCGACCGAGATCTACCCACTAGACTAGCGAGCTACTATTGCATTGATGGAGCTTAATTATGCACTATGCATCATGTAGGACAAAAAGTGATCAAAATTAGCAAAAACGTAGCTTTTCTGGCTCGTTGTCGTTGTTGTTGTATATTGTGTCAGATGACGTAAAGTTGTAACAAGAAGATAGCTAGAAATAAAATTAAAAAAAAAAAGTCTAGTTGTACAAATCCCGCATTGAACCGTCATAGTCATTAAATATAGCGCCACCGTTGGTGGTTGTCCGCCACCCACCATCTCGTTGCAAACGCCGCCTCTTCTGCCCACTTGGCCGCGTCGACGCCGTGCTTCTTTTCGACGGCGCGCAGCATGCCAACAAAGTCAAACGAGGCAACCTGCGACTCCTCGTGAGGATCCGTCTCCAGATCTGAAAAGTACCACTCGGCGTCCTGAATGAGGGGCACTAGCAGACGCCAGCGGGGGCTGTCCATGCTGCGGGTGGAGATGGTCTGGCCGCCGGGGCTGACGCTGGTAAAATACCAGCGGCGGTCGTCGGCCTGCAGAGGTCGGATGAGGGAGGGCGCCTCGTAAGTCTGCAAGAGGTCACGGGCGGCGGTCTGTTGGGCGGCGTTGAGACCGCCAGTCTCGAGGAGGAGGTCGAGGACGGTGGGCAGGATGGACATGGAGCTGACGAGGTCGTTGATGTCGATGACGGGGAGGTGTGGGTGGGAGAGCACAAGGGGTACGTGAAAGCTGCCCATGCTGGGAACGCCCCATGGAGAGGCGCCGCCCATTTCAATAACGGGGACACCGTGGTCGCCGACGAGAACAATGAGGGTGTCGTTGGCGGCGCCCTCTTCCTCGACAATGTCGAGCAGATGGCCGACCCAGCGGTCCACGTAGCCGACGGCATTGAGGTGCTTGGAAATGTCCTGCAGGTGGTTGTTGGCGTCGTCCTGCACCATGGGCACGTAGACTTCATCTCCGGGGAGGCCGTAGGGGAAATGCGTCGAGCTGGTTAGGTGGGTGAGGAAGAGCCGTGTGTCGTTTTCGCGCGAGGTGCGGAAAGCGTCGCGAAAATACTCTTCAATCGCTGGTTCAGGCATGCCATCGTAGCGGACATCTTCAACAGTGATGTTGCCAAAGGCGGCCTTGTCGCTGTGCAGATACTCGGAGTCGACCATTTCGTCTTCGAGGTAGCCGATGCCTTTCATGAGCTCGTACTGGTGGTCATACTGCCCGGTGACGGACATCATGAAGGAGTTGTTAAAGGGTCGGTTGGTGAAGCTGTCGGTGCTGCTCGCGTCGTTGAGGCCATTGAGGACCTTGAAGATTTGTGGGAGACAGGGCTGGTAGATGTGGTAGTTCCATTCCTTGTTCATGTCGGCAACCAGAGGATTGATGCCGCAAAGACCACCAGTCAAGCTCTTGAGGGTATAGGTCGCCGAGGGCGTGTTTCTATTCACGTTGATGCCACCGCGTCGTGGGGTTTCCTTGTGGTCGAATCCGTCGCTGTAGTCACCAGTGAGGTAGCGAGCGTTCTGGGTCAGCGTCGCGGCTCTTTCTTCCGCCTGTTCGGACAGCTTCTTGTCGTTCCAGGTCTGAGCCATCTTGTTGTAAATATAATCACCTTTCTTGAAGGGGAAAACATCTTTTCGCGTAGACTCAAGGAAGATGAACATGACATTGCGAATGGAGACGTCAGAGAGCTTGCCCTTGAGCGAGTCGAGTAGGTCCTTGTCAAGGTTGGGGTGGCTGAGAGGGTCGAGCATGCGGTCGTAGTGCTGCTTGTCGTCGCCATACCAGTCATCGAAGCCAGCCGGGGCGCTGCCTTGGCTGGGCAGCCAGTTCCAGTGTGTGGGTTGGCCGAGGGTAAAGGGAACATTCCACTTTTGGTCCATGCTTTTCTCGTAGACAGGGATAATGTTGGTGAGAGGTGAGTCGGAGCCGCGCAGATAGTCGACAACGGGCATGGCGATGGCGGTCCAGGAGAGGAAAATGAAGGCCTGCTCAGCAGGTTGAAGAATAGATGTGAGAATCTGAAGGAACAGAAAGACGGCGGTACCAATGTAGAGAAGGCGCAGCTTGGGATCGTGGCGGGTCGTAACAGCAGCAGCAGCGACAGGAGGGTCGGGATACGAAGACTCGACATCGTCGTGGTACTGCTCCTTGCCGACGGGAGTATACTCGGCCTCGTTGCGGCTGCGACGGCAGATGCCGATTTTGCGGAGAATCATGCCCGAAGCGGCCTTGACGACATCGAGGGCGATGCCAGCCAAGAAGAACAGGGGGCTCTTGAGCAGCATGCTACCCAAGACGAGGCCGACGTTGGCGGAGACAAAGGCCCAGAGACCAGTAAGCATAATGGCCCAGGTGTTGGAGTCGGCGACGAGGCCGGCATTGCGCCAGCGCGGTTCGCCGCCAATCATGAGAAAGAAGGATATGTTGGAGACGGCGAGGAAGAGCTGCAGCAGGGCTAGCAGAGTGGAAAAGGCCGTGGCGAGGAAGCGGAACCAGCCGCCGCCAACACGGCCAAGAGCCTTGCCGTCGAGCAGAAAACGCAGTAGCAGGATGATTATCGTCTCCTGCATAAAGAGGCTCGGTAGCCATTGTATCAACTCGCCCACGGTCAGAACCTGGGAGTGAACGTAAATGTGAAGACACTTGCTTGCCAGGATCGACGTGGTAGCAAGCGAGAAAACGAATGTGCGGTCGGCGATGCGGAAAAAGGACGAGAGGGCGCCGACCAGGCGACGGCCAGCGGCGAGGCAGCGTCGACCGGTCATGGTGGAAGCTCGGTAAGGGCTATATGTGTTTTCCTCTTCTTGAAGAAGTAATCCCATGTTGAATTGGGGGGGAATGTGGAAGAGGCTGGCTGGCCGCCGATGAAAAGAAAAAACAAAGAGAGCGTGTATAAAGAGAGTCGACAGGAAGGGGGGAGGGGCCAGGAGG